>ML398543.1:1522-24924 GCA_005239525.1 Nicotiana knightiana | reverse complement strand
GGGGGGGGGGGGGGGGAGATATAAAAACAAAAGAGAGATGATTATTAATTAGAGAAAAAAAAGAAACAGAATCTTAAATGTAGGGGAAGATTTTTGGAAATGGACTACAATTACGGGATTTTTTTTCTTTTTTAAGGTTTGTATATAACTTGTAAATATAGATATACAAAGTAATTAATAAAGAACCTAAATAAATATGGTTAAGAGGTTTCTATTATAGTATAGCTAGGTAAAAATTATTACCAATTTGGCCTAATTTTTGTTGTAGACAAGCTTTGATGAGAAAAGAAGACAAATAAGTAGCTTTTCTTTGACTTTTAGGCCCATTGAGTTGAGCCAATGGAAAACGCTAAGAGGTCTTTTGATTACCGGGATTAGAATATTAATTCCGGTATAAAATTTGGTATTATAGTTATTTTATATTTGGCTATGAGTATTAGCTAATACCAGTATAAATTTTATATCAAAATGGTGGTACTAATTATCCCATATAAAAGGTAAAATTAATTGTTGACGCTATCTTTCTGTCCTATTTGTTGATATCACTTGTTTCCATTATTTTTCTCTCTTTCTTGAGCTGAAAGTCTATTGGAATTTGAAAATATTCTATCTACCTTCCCAGGATAGGGTTAAGGTTTAGATACACATTATCCTCCTCAGACTTCATTTGTGAGATTCAACTGGGTCGTCGTTGTTGTTGTTGAGGTAAAATTGATAATCCCATGGAATATCCCAAAACTCAAATCCCATGAGATATCTTAGAACTAAGCCAAACGATCCCAAAAAGGTCATGAATCAGCGAACCACTCACTTTGAGATGGTCTCAATGTCATGTCTTAGAAAATTACAAAATTTTGGCCCAAATCGTACGTTAGCCCAGGGCGAAATATCAACGGACTGTTAGCAACTCCATTTGGACTGGACCTAAATTTGCTGTGGAGCCCAATATGTAAATAGGCAAAACAGTGTGCACACTTTAATGGGATCTTTACACATGTAGCCGGTAATTTTCATTATTTACTTTTCCGAGCCATATACGTAGTTTATAAATTGATTATACATATATTATACGTCCACTAGCTATTTTTAATTTAAGTAGTTGGGTGAGCGGCTATTTGGATTAATTCTTCCACTTTAATACCAATTTGGCCTTGGTTTACTACGGATAAGCTTTGATGAGAAAGAAAGACAAAAGAAGGTGATAGGCCATATGTATCTTGTTATGTTTTGATGATCTAACAAACTTAATGTCAGGAACCAGATAAGGAACCTGATACACATTCTCAAGCATGTGAAAATAACCAGACTTAAGCTAGAGTTGTTCGTCAGTCCTTCAGAAGTTAAAGAATCAACAAGGGGAACAAATAGACATCAGTTCCCTTGGTGATCGTACAGTCAACTCTCCAACAGCTGTAAAGTCGTTGCATGCATATGTAACAGTATAACACAGTGCATCAGTCAACTTTATTGGGAATGATCTTGTACCTAAGATGCTTACATCATTCAAATGATGTCATCAATGTTATATTAATATTAAACGAAAGACAAAACATCACTTGAACACTTAGAAAATTTAATCAAGCACTCTCCATAGTGATTGATCAATTTGGCAAACTATTCTAAGTGTATCAGGAACAAAGAACCACACTGCTACGGACGAGTTCCATGTACTGAGTTATTATATGTCCTTAGTTGTGTTGTACCTTTGTAAAAGTTCTTTACTTGTAATTCCTACTTAGCTTAGTTAGAAGCATTGTGCAGGAAAACCTTTGTAAATCATAAACCCTTGTGTACGTGTCTTGGTTAGTGTTAGTCGAGTTGTAAAGTCTTTGTAATAGAGTTATTACAAGGTGGCTTGTAATAGGATTGCTACCAATTAGTGAGGGATTAAGAGGTTAATTCCTAGGTTACAATAAGTTGTAATCTAAAGTTTGCTCAGTAGTGAAGTTGAAATCCTACAAGGGTAGGTCGTGATTTTTAATTCCGTGAGCTGTGAGTTTTTCACGTAAAAGCTCTCAGTGTCATTTACTTACTACATTATGCGTGCGTTCTGTGGAAACTAATAAGAGCATGATTTTTTATATAGTTTGGAGGACCCTCGAATTCAGACAGAAGGGGAAGTGACGCAGTAGGCATCTCGGCCAAAAATGTTAACGATTCATGGTAGGTATACATAGATTATACACGAATTATATATATTTACATATACATATATTATATATCTACCAATAATTTTTTGAATGGATGACTATTTAAATTAATTATTTAATTAAAAAAGATTAATTGGCCTCTTTTTGACTTTTAGGCCCAATGAGTTGAGCCAATGGAAAACGCTAAAAGGTCATGAACCACACACTAGGGATGTTTTAACAAAATTACGAAAAATTGATGTCTCAGTCATATCTATAACTGCGTGGTTGATGCACGATCTTCCATTTTCCCACCACGTGGCACATAATGACAGGTTGGAATCATTTACTTTGGCGTTTGAGAATAGTCTCTGTGTCTATGTACCACAAACACAAATTTCCTCCAAATTATCTCCTCCCACATCTTTATATTTCTTCTCCTTAATATCACACAAATATTTATGTATAAAATTATTGGATTTTGGAGAAGAATTTTCATTTGTGCTCCCTTCTATATTATCACATTTTCCTTTGTTATGACTTATGAAAGTTATAGCATTTACCCTCTCCTTTTATTGAAGGAAAATGTCAATAAAGTTTGTTTTATAACCAAAAATATTATTCACTTTATTTAAAATCCTTAAAAATCTAAGCAAAATTTTAGCCTACAAAAAATTAAGCTACCATTTGGATGTAGATTTGGTTAAAATTTGAAAAAAAAAGTATCTAAAGGCACGTTAAAAAATAATTATTAGAAGATGAGGTTGTTTTTGGACGTGCATTTTAATTGAAAAATATTAAAGTTTTGTGAGT
The DNA here is from genome assembly GCA_005239525.1 of Nicotiana knightiana. Classification (NCBI taxonomy): domain Eukaryota; kingdom Viridiplantae; phylum Streptophyta; class Magnoliopsida; order Solanales; family Solanaceae; genus Nicotiana; species Nicotiana knightiana. Next base: position 21,982 of record ML398543.1, on the reverse strand, counting down.
GAATTTTTCTTCATATTTTGTTAAAAATTGAACAAACAATAAATCCATTTTTTTTAAATCTTACAATTGTATCAAGAAAGAATATTACTTCATAAAATAAAAAAGGGAATAAATAATTGAAGTAGGAAAAGTTTATTTTTCTTTAAATTTCTCACCACAAATCGTTTTTTCTTCCTCTTCTTCATTCGCATGGGCTGATAAGAGGAAGTGGTTTCACAGTGAAGATAGAGTCTCTCTTCCATTTTTCTTCACAGAATTATAGAAGAGAAAACCTCATTCACTCTCATCATACCACTTTACTTCTCATCATACGCTTTATCCAATTCTTTATTGAACCCTAAACTTCTTCAAACTTCCAAATTTTACCCAGAAAATTTTCAAGAATGGACCTTGCTACCACTTTCCTCACTGGCAGAGCCAATCTTCTTTGTCCACGTGTCCTATCAATACCATCTTCTAATACCTCTGTGAAAACTACTATTGGTACTGTTTTCAATAACCCCAGAAGAAAAAGCCTTAGAATTTCATCAAAGTTACAAGCCGTAGCTGTTGAAACTGCTGAAACAGAGGTAAAAGATGACATTGAGTCATTATTTTCTAATAATTCCAATGAGGAAATTGATTACAGGAGGAGTAACAAGCAAACAACTAGTGGGGCTTCAAGTATTTCATCTGGGGTTAGGCTAGAAAATGTTAGTAAAAGTTATAAAGGTGTTACTGTATTGAAAGATGTGAGTTGGGAGGTAAAAAAAGGTGAAAAAGTAGGTTTAGTAGGTGTAAATGGTGCAGGAAAAACAACCCAATTGAGGATTATATCTGGTTTAGAGGAACCTGATTCAGGGAATGTGATTAAGGCAAAAAATAATATGAAGATTTCATTTTTAAGCCAAGAATTTGAAGTTGAATCAACAAGAACTGTTAAAGAAGAGTTTATGAGTGCATTTAAAGAGGAAATGGAAGTTGCTGAGAGACTTGAGAAAGTTCAGAAGGCAATTGAGAAATCTGTTGATGATTTGGAGTTGATGGGGAGGCTTTTGGATGAGTTTGATTTGCTGCAAAGGAGGGCACAAGCTGTGGATTTGGATGTTGTGGATGTGAAAATTAATAAAATGATGCCCGAGTTAGGATTTGCTCCTGAGGATGCTGATAGGCTTGTGGCTTCATTTAGCAGTGGCTGGCAAATGAGGATGTCCTTAGGGAAGATCTTGCTGCAGGTATGAGATGTTAGATTATATTTCCTGATTTTCTTTGTTTAATGTGTGGTTAATTACTGTTGAGCAAGTAATTCATATGGATGTAATATTTCACTTTTTGTTTTGTGTATGTATTTCTTGGATATGTAATGCTTTGATTTTTGGCTTTACTCTCCTTTAACACACCAACTATGGTATATATTGGGGTTAAATGTTAATGACTCAAAGAGAAGGGAAGCCTTGGCGTAACCGTAAATGTTGCCGCCGCTTGACCAGGAAGTTGGGGGTTCAAGCCGCGGGAACAACCTCTTGCAATTCATAAGGCTGTATACACAAGACATGATGTGATCCAGCCCTTTGTCAGAGCCCGCGCATAGCGGGAGCTTAGTGCTCATGGGTGCCCTATTAATGAGTCAAAGAGCTTGTTAAGCCTCTATCAGCAATAGGGTGTGCCAAAATGATCTACTCTAGATGTTGAGTAATTTGCTTTCGAGTTTCGAACATGACTACTATGTCTCAATTCCAAACAAGTTGGGACCAACTATATAAATCCTCACTTACCATGTTCCCCATTTAAATTAATCTCAAGCCAACTTTATATCAAATAAAAATAAAGTGAAAAGTGCAGTGACTTCTATATATTTTTACTGGCATAAGAATCTCTAATAAGGCTAGAGTATTCTAAGAAGGGGAATATTGCTCGGAGTCGGATCCTCCAAAAGTAATGCATTTTTTGAGGATCCGACACGGGTGCAACGACAATTCTGGAGGATCTAAGCAACATAGCTTCAAAGCACATATTAGTCCACTTATCGCTTGATATATTTTTGGTTGATGGGTCTTAGACTTGGCAAATATTATGTTTAATTATTATTGGGAGTAACATGTTTGATTTTTGCAGGACCCAGACTTGTTACTACTGGATGAACCGACCAATCATCTTGACCTTGATACAATTGAGTGGCTTGAGGGCTATCTTAATAAGCAAGAAGTTCCAATGGTCATTATATCTCATGACCGAGCTTTCCTTGACCAGTTGTGTACAAAAATTGTGGAGACCGATATGGGTGTATCTAGGACATATGAAGGAAATTACTCGGATTTTATTATTTCTAGGGCTGAATGGATTGAAACACAGAATGCTGCATGGGAAAAACAACAGAAGGAAATTGAGCAAACGAGAGGTTTGATAAGTAGGTTAAGTGCAGGAGCAAATTCAGGTCGTGCATCTACTGCTGAAAAGGTAAGTAAAGATGTCTCCATTATTGAACTGTAACTGCAATATGTTTACTTTCCACCAGACTGCACTGTTTTTGTTTGTTTTTTTGTATGTGTGTGTTTGGGTTGGGGTGGGGTGGGGGGGCATGACATTGCTCTCACACTGAATTAAATAGGTGTGATAACATCTCAGCCTCTTCTCCTGTGTTAGTTGTTCTGAAATGGTTAGCATCCTCGATTCGGATTATTGTTCTGCAAATTAAGCTAGTAAATTTAGGAAAGGAGGTGCACACCTGATCATTTTGGCATCCTGTTTATTATGGCCAGCTTTTGTCATATGTATATTTGTTAAAACTATATTCCTTTTATTTCAGACTTTGATTACTGATGTCATTCTTCTTGTGGTTTTTTTGGTGATAACAGAAGCTGGAAAAACTTCAGGACCAGGAACAAGTTGATAAGCCATTCATTAGGAAACAAATGAAGATTAGGTTCCCTGAGCGTGAAAGAAGTGGAAGAACAGTTGTAAATGTTAAAAATCTGGAATTTGCCTATGAGGATAAGGTAACATAAAACATTGACTGAGATTTTAATTTATTTCTTGTTTTGGGGACATGTTGATGAGTGATGACAATTAGTTAGCATTGCGTCTTATATTTCTGGGTTGGCTGTTATCTTACATTTCATTTTTACTGGCAGGTCCTTTTCAAGAATGCAAATTTGACAATTGAGAGAGGAGAAAAAATTGCTATCATTGGTCCTAATGGTTGTGGAAAGAGCACTTTTCTTAAACTGATTATGGGTTCACTGAAACCAACGCGAGGTGAAGTTGTGCTTGGGGAGCACAATGTATTACCAAATTACTTTGAGCAAAATCAGGTGTGTCACCGCTGTAATCTTCTTTGGATCTTTGGTGGTGTTTTTACCCTGTCGTCCATGTGATAATGTGACTAAGTTGATGTTAATCTATGTTCATTTTTCTTTCGTTAAGGCTGAGGCACTCGATTTGGAAAAAACTGTTCTTGAAACTGTAGCAGAAGCTGCTGATGACTGGAGACTAGATGATATAAAAGGTCTCCTTGGACGCTGTAATTTTAAAGCTGACATGCTTGATAGGAAGGTTTCCTTTTTGAGTGGTGGTGAGAAGGTAAGACGAAATAAGCAGCTTTTTGTATCTTCTCTGCGTAGTGGTGACAGGGAGAGAGATAGTGTTTCTCTTTTGTTTGTTTATGTGTTTTTTCTTGGTTATTTGATCTTTATACTTTGACTGGATTAATTACTTTGTCCAGTGCTCCTTTCTCAAATTTAAAGCGATATGATCATTACCCTTTCACAAATTACCATTTTCATCTATAAACTTTTTTTTAGATCGCTTTAGCTGCAAACAGGTCTTAGCATCAATAGAGGCAACATCTGCTGTTGCTAATTTAGCTTAATAAAAAATGTCGAGTACTACCTTTCTTACCTATGAGCCATCTTGCTCTAGTATTTTTATGATGCTATATGGTGGTGGCTCGTTGGTGAATGCAAATCATTAGTATGATTTGAGACGTTAATAGGTTTCTATTGGCTGCACTGCTGCATGTGATCAAACTTTCAAGCTCATTTTGGTTTTGTGAGCTTTAGTTTGAAATGTACAATTGCGGTGTTTCTGTCTTTACTTCCAAGATTATCTTTAACTTTTGACCAACAGCCTTGATGTGGGTAAGAAAAGTCATCTTTTCATTTTTTTGAGGCTTCCGAATAAGAATCTTAACTGATAATTTATCCAGGTGTCTGATAGAGTGTGTATTTATTGTGGCATTTCACCATCTAGCAGTAACAATTTTAACGTTCGTCGTCGGCGAATATTTATTTGATCTGTAAATTTTGTCTTAACTGTGATCACATTATTTCTTGATATTTTACTCGGTTATCCTCTTCTTAAGGCTAACTACTCCTCCTTTTGTGCCTGTCTGGGGTTATGCTCTTGTGCTTGTTTTGAACTTATGCGTCAACCTTGTTTGTTTAGGCACGTCTAGCGTTCTGTAAGTTCATGGTGACCCCTTCGACTTTGCTTGTACTGGATGAGCCTACCAATCATTTGGATATACCGACAAAAGAGATGCTTGAGGTACACTTCTCATCTCATCAGCCCCTACATATTTCATGTTACCTTATACATACATGTATTCTTGCATGAAACTTATTGACGTTCAAGTTTCTTTCTAATCTGTCTGTAGGAGGCTATTACGGAGTATAAAGGCACTGTGATAACTGTTTCGCACGATCGGTACTTCATAAAACAGATCGTTAACAGAGTGTTGGAAGTAAAAGATGGCACTTTACATGATTATGAAGGAGATTACGATGTAAGTTCCTAAGTCACTCTCTGGCCCGACATCTTATGGCAAGTAGCCTATATCGCCAGTATTAAGGTTGTGATTGAAGATTTTCAAAATATTGATTAATACATTAGTAAATTAGTCACACGCAACACACTTAAATTGTTTGCTTTCAAATTGTGTCTCCTTGAGTTGCAACACCAAATATTGATTTTTGAAACGCAATGATTATCTTTGCTTTAACATTTACTTTGGTGGAAATGTGTTTCTTCGTTCTGATTGTGGAAAAAAAGTCACTAGTAATTAGCAGTAATATTAAAAGTTTATTACTTTTCTGTGGTTTCTGATTCTCTTTCTTCGATTAAATGAACATTTACGTGTTGTGTACAGTATTATTTGGAGAAAAACCTTGAAGCAAGGGAAAGAGAACTTGAACGAGAGGCAGAGATTGAGGACAAGTCTCCAAAAGCTAAAGCCAAATCCAAGATGTCAAAGGTAACATTGTCCTGTCCTAGATCACACAACACAATAGCACGAATTCATACACATCCGGCGAGCCTAATTCCCTTTAATGTTCTGCCCAATTGATGAATTGGTAACTATCGGTAGCATGCTCTGAAATTAGCCTTGGCGTAACTGGTAAAGTTGTCGCTATGTGACCAGGAGGTCACGGGCTCGACCCATGGAAACAGCCTCTTGCAAAAATACAGGGTTTAACTGCGTACAATAGACCCTTGTAGTTCCCGGGATCCCGTGCATAGCAGGAGCTCAACGCACCGGACTGCCATTTATGCTCTGAAATTAACTTATGTTGTCTTGACTGGCAGGCGGAAAGGGAAGCTCGGAAGAAACAGAAAATGCTGGCATTCCAAGCAGCAAAACAGAAGTCAAAGAAATCAAAGAACTCCAAGAGATGGAACTGAAATGGTTTTTTTAGACGCTCCCATTCAGCTCCTGTGCTCTTTCCTTTGTACAAAGCTCTAGTGAGCTATATTATCTTTCCTATTGTATATATAACAAATAGATAATTATATACTACTAGTTGATTCAGGATGTTCTTCAAACAAAAAAAAGCAGGCTGTAATGTACGCAAAGGTATTGAAAATTTTAGATCAAGCAGTCTAATTCACCATCTCATCATATTGGAAAATCAAATCAAAAGTATTGTAGTTAATTTTCTCGCTTTTGTGGACCTAAAGTTAATCTATTGAAAGGAGAAAAATAGTAGTTCTTCCCTCCATTCTATTTTATATGACATTATTCTTTTTCTCTTACAGCAGCATCATGGAAAATTTTGATATTTTTTTAGCGGCCCATTAAGTAGTTTGACGCGTGGTAACGATATGAATTTGAGTGTGAACGAGGGCTAATAATATGAAGTGTATCACTTGGACATGATAATAAGAGTACAAAGTGTATTAGAAGTGATTTAGGATCTAGGAAAAGCCATAAGGCCAAGTCAAGTTGGGAATTATACAACGGGCTAAAGTTTCAAATGAGCGCACACAAGGCCTAGCTTTAAAGGAGTACAACTCCTTAGATATAAAGAGTTATAACATGAGTTGTATATCAAATTAAAAAACTTCGAGTCTCGTTTTCAACGGATCAAACCGTTAGTCATTTGAATTATTGTACCTTAAGTTATTACTACTTTTTTACCGCAGTCAACAAACATGTGCTATATCGTGAAATTGACCTGGAGAACTTGCCAATGCCTGCAAGTTGAGCGCAATAACACGCCATAGCGCGACGGGATCTGGCAGGGGTCCAGATGCGAGGTATACAAGGAAGTGACACATTTTAAAGTTGTAAGGACCTATACCTAAAGCACATAATATCATTAGTGGCATGGGCTATTACATATAGTATTAGGGCCACTCTGATTTCAACCTTGAACCATGGTGGGGCAAAGTTCAACGAGGATGCTAAGTCCCTAACGGGGAGTGTATGTGAAATCCTAGGCGAATCCCACATCGATAAAATATGAGAGAGAAACTGGGTATATAAGGAGACAAATCTTAGATCCTAGTGATACATTTTTAAGCCATGAGTGTCTAGACCCAAAACAAACAATATCACTAGAGAGTTGTGCTGTTACAAAACCCTATAAGTAGGTTTTGTGAATGAGATTGAGTAATTGATAAGGATGATGAATAGTGACTTGGAGATGAAAATTGAGTTATGCAGTAATTTTAATAGTTTCAATAATGTGTTATACACCAAGAATTAAAAAGATAAAATCGAGCTACCGTGTTAAAAAAATTTAAAATTTTGGTTGTCCTTGAGCATGAGCATAAAATACTCGAATTGAATGCATGATGCAATTGTGAGTTGATGTCGACAAATACACATTGTACTGCGTAATTGATAGTGTTATGCCAAATTGGAGCATTCTTTGGTATGTTATGAAGGTTTAGACTTTAAAAGAAGGAAATGGGAACAAAATCAAGGCAAGTTAATGCTTACTATTTTTTAGAGATTTTTCTCCAAATTCATGACTTGAGTTGATATACAAGATTATTTATAAATACGCTTCTCCTCTTGTGGGGACAAATGGGTAAGGATGTCACCATGTACTAAAAGTTGTGTTGCGTATGACATGGTATGTTAGTTTATAAATATATTTTATAAACGTATTGGCAAAAATGATACTTGAGACAAATGTTTTAAGTTTTATTAAATTTTATGTATTTGTAAAAGTATAACTGTACAAGACCTATTAATATGTCTTCTGAAAAGTATGCCTTTTGAAAACTTGATAAATAATAGCATATAGAGAAGATATGCATAAAAGGCATGTATACATTCTGAAGCTAGCATATAGAGAAGCTATGCGGTAAAAATCATGCATACATCTAAGAAATTAACATATAGAGAAGATACGCAAAGGCCAAACACAAATCAATTTTTCATAATCGGCGTCAACCGGAAACTCATCGATTTCTCACAACTTGTGTGTACGCCATCGAGAGAGAAATATGATAGGGCAACTCTAGGAGAATGAAGTTTTATTCACACACTGCACAGACAACTCACTTGCCATAACCGCGCAAAAAACTCATTTGCCACAATCATAACAACCGCACGGATAACTCACGTGCCATAATCATATCAATCGCACGATAAAAACCTCGTGCCAATTTAATATTGCAACGACCCGACCGATTGTTTCGTGTATTTGAGTCCCATTTTCTCTTTTTATGCTTCACACATGTGTATTAGTGGTTTATGACTTGCGAAGTTTATTTGTTTCGTTCCGGGAAGGATTTTGATTGATTTGGAACTTTTTGGTTCTTGGTTTAGAAACCTAAGTTGAATATGTTGACCAAAGTTTGACTTTCGTGAAAACAATCCCGGAACAATATTTTGATAGCTCAGATATGTTCGTATCGTAATTTTGGACTTGGTCTTATGCCTGAAATTGAATTCCCTAGGTTGATTTGACTTGTTTTGCCGAAAATTGACAATTTGAGGTGTACAAATTTTCTCAAGTTTGACCGTATGTTGACTTTTTCTCTATCGGGTTTGGAGTTTAGTTTTGGGACTTGGAATAGGTCTATTTTTCTATTTGAAACTTGTTTGCAAAATTTGGTGTCATTTGCAGTTGGTTTGATAGGATTCAGGTGCTTGGTCGCAATTCTAGAGGTTCACGAGTTTTCTTTTGAAATTCATGTGTTTTGATGTCCGTTTCGTAGTTTTAGATGTTATTTTTGTGTTTTGATCGCGCAAGCGAGTTCGTATGATATTTTTAGACTTGTGTGAATGTTTAGTTTGGAGCCCCGAGGGATCGGATTAGTCTCGGACGTGTTTCGGAATAGTTTCGAACTAAATCAGGTTGCTGGTGAGCTGGTGTCTCTGATGCCGTAATTGCGAACACCAGCCTCAGAATTGCGAAGTAACCAGGTGAGGGTCAAGTATCGCAATTGTGATGCCTCACTCGCAATTGCGAAGTATAGGCTATACTGGGTAGGTTCGCATTTGCGACACTTTAGTCACATTTGTGAAGGGAGTAGTCAACGCTGCATTTGTGATTTCCCACATAGGTTAATTCATTGCGAACCTAGTGTTGCAATTGCGACATCTGCAACTGAACAAAAGGCCTGGGAGTCAGGATTTCATCTCATTTTCTCTTATTTTAGAATCCTAGACTCGGTAAGAGGCGATTTGGAGAGGGATTTTCATCTACAATCATTGGATATGTAATTTTAATAAATTTTAAACTATATTTCATGATTTTATATGAGATCTAACATCAAATTTATGAGAATCAAAGAGAAATTTTGGGAATTTTTGTCTATGTCTAAAAAATGAAAAAAATTTAGATTTTGAGAGTCGATTTGGACCCAGATTTGAAACAAAACACATATATTGACTCGTGGGGTTATAGATAGTCGAAATCTACCCCTGGACCCGAGTTTTGACCGAGTGGGCCTAGAAATTGACTTTTGTTGACTTTGGAGAATTGTGTAAAGATCGTAGCTTTATCTATCGTAATTGGTTTCTCTTGCCTTGTTTGATGTTATTAAGTCCATTTTGGTTAGATTTGAGCCTTCGAAGGCAAATTTTAAGGGGAAAGCTATTCTTGAGGGTTGATTTGGCGTAATTGTGGTAAGTATCTTGCCTAACTTTGTGCGGAAGAACTACCACTTCAGATTTGGGTTAATTGTGTTATTTGAATTATGTGAAAAACGTGTACACGAGGTGACGAGTGTGTACACATGCTTATATGTTGTATTTTGACCGATTTGGACTCTTAGACTCTTTTATGCATTTAATTGACATTGTCATATCATGTTATATCTTCCTTTGTTAAATTACTCTTACATGTTATACTTGATATTGTTAACACATATTTTATCTTTATTTGTCAAACTTGCTTTTATATGCCTTAGTTGAAGTATTTACCTCTCATATTGTCATGTTACCTTGTTCATCGTTGAATTAGTTTATTTGATATTGTTATTACATGATGTCTATTCGTGTTGTTTTATTCTTATGCATTTAGATGTACTTGCTATTTCATAATATCTTATTCATCGTTAAGCTTATGTTATACACTTGAATTAGAAGTTGTCACTTCATGGGGATACCTTCATTGAGTTATTGATGTTTAAGTTGTGAAAGCTATTAATACATCGAGGTTGAAGTTGTTGATTATTAGATATCTTTCCTTGTTGAGTATTTCTCATTCATTTAATTATTATTGAGATTTTGTTCACACCGTGGTTGAGCCATGTGCTATGTCTTATGGTAACATTAATATTGATAATTTTGGCAAGTTTTGACATATGGGCACGTATGGCGCGAGTTATTATTGTGTTGTGATATTAATGCGCATGCGGGCGATATGACGATAGGGGCGGCGATATGAGGATAGGGGTTGATGTGCATGCAGCGACATAAGATAGGATTTATGCGCGTTTTTCTAGTAAGAGAATTACTTAAAGCCACACGGCGAGATAAGAGGGATAAAGCGCGTGTAGCTATTTCGGAAAAATATTTACAAAAATATCTAAATGCAAGGCTCACGCGACGGTATAAAGAAGATTGTGATTGAGATTGTGAAATGTGAATATGAGGCGTGGCACGTCAGTATGATTCTTGTTGTACATTTTATGTTGTAAATGCTTGATGACTTGGAACGATTGTTGTTCTTGTTTCCTTACTCCTTTCCATTTGTATTTTGATCGTACTTGGCTACTTATTGTCTTTTTCACTTGTATTTACTTACTGTCAATTGTTGTTTTGTTTACGTTATTAGCCTTGTATTATTAAATTGATTTATGACCTCTTTAACTGCTTTTACTTTTCGTTGTTAGATTATATCTATATTTTTCACAAGTTTATATGTCTATTAGGTGTATCGACCTGATCTCGTCACTACTCTATCGAGATTAGGTTTGATACTAACTAGGTACAGTTGTGGTGTACTCATGCTATGCTTCTGTATATTTTTATGCAGATCCAGGTACATCTGCTTGTGCATGATAGCAGTGATCGTTCAGTTATTTTTGGAGACTTCAAGGTACACCTGCTCGACGCTCGCATGTCTCGGAGTCACCTTCTGTTATGTTCTTTACTATTGTTTATCCTATTATTAGACAATGTTGTATTAAGGATTTTAGTACATTTCTGTAGTGCTTATGACTCAGTTCCATCAGTTTTGAGAATTTTGTTACTGATGTTCCATTTTGGAGTTACTATGAGCCTTATCAGTTTATTTTATTATCTTAGTTTGTTAGTTATGTTAAGATATAAATGAATGTTGGGCTTACCTAGACTTAGAGACTAGGTTCCATCACGACTACTTGAGATTTTGGGGTCGTGATAAATATCAATATCATAAGCCACAATATCCGCATGATAAAAACCTCGTGCCATAACCTCAGTCGATATCCGGGAATCATATATTGAAATGTATGCATATAATTAAGATTTAAGCATATATATAATGCATATGGATAGAGAGATAACCATGAATGGGTGTATGCATGTATACAAGAGATGATACCTAGATAGGATGTATACTAATATGTATGTATGACTACAGATCCAATATGTAACCCATCTCCAAATACATCAGGCCCAATCAAGCATCAAAAGCCAAATCATAGTCGTCAACATGAGCAAGGAAAACTCAAGTAATCATACAACAATTTAAGGCATAATACAATAATAATAAGTAGGGGTATGTACTTATAATATACGTGTGGCTACGTCTAAATCAAGTAAAAAAAAATCAATAATAGTTCATTATGCTCAAAGTAAGGTATCATTAACCTCAACATTTAACTCTAGCATGGCTCATAGTGTTCACATAATCATCCAATCGAGTAAGCCATATAACGAGTAGATCACACAACCAAACATGACATAAAGTAATCTAGCATCTACCCTCGGGCATGAATAACCATGGCATATACATATACGCTCGTCACCTCGCACATACATCATCCCCACATGTAGCAAATAATATTATTTATTAGGAAAAATTTTCTCAAATCAAAGATAGGGAAGATACTTACCTCACCCGCCTAGTCTTTAACCTTAGATTGCACGAATCTCGTTCTAGTCCTCCGATCTCGCAAATCTTAGTAAAACATCATCCAAGGAAGTCAAACAATACTATAAGAAGCAATCCCAGACAATAAAGTTTTAATCTTTGATGAATTTTTCAAAGTCAACAAAAGTCACACTGAACCCACATGGTCAAAACCTGAGTCCAAGACCAAATCCCACTGATCCATAACCCCATGAGTCCAAATATATAATTAGTTTCTAAACTACACTCTCTTAAGTTGTAGACAAAAAATTCAAATTTCTCTTGTTCAAATTCATATTTTGATGTTAAATATAGTGATAAATTCATGTATAACCCCTATATTTAGGTTAGAATCACTTATCCCAAGCTTAAAGGTGAAACCCTAGTCTCAAACCTCTCAAAATAAGCTACAAAAATTGAAAAATAAAACAAAAATCACAAAACCCGGCCTTAAATATCTCCCAAAAGTGGCTGTCAAAAAAGTACCCGGGGGTACGCGCAATAGCTTCGGGGGCTACGTAATTGATTCGATGGCCGCACAATCTATCGCGAAATCGAACAATCTAGATATCTGCGTTGATACCATTCTGGTAAAATGGTCATAACTCCTTGTTCAAATATCGAAATGACAAACAGTTTAAACCACCAGAAACTAGACTCAAAGGGATACAATATCATCAAAATGCCATTCCAATTTTTTTTATATATTAGGAGACAATCTCTTTTGAAGTCAGGTCATCTTAGAAAAGCCCTATTTCAGCAACTCAATTCTTCTGGAACTTGTTCCAAATGCGCCGAAACTCACCCGAGCCTCTTGGGACCCATTCCAACTATTCCAGAAGTCCAAATACCCCACATAAACTTATATAAAGGCTCAAGCTACTCACGTGAACATCCCAACAAATAATTGAGGCACAAACCAAATAGAATTTCTCATAAATTCTTAAATCTTCATTCTTTCAAAATAATGTCCGAATTATACTTAGACATTTTGAATTTTAATTACTTTCAAAGTTCATTTTAACTATGTAGAGCTATCGACGTCTTAGAACACCCAACCGAAGTCCAATAACATCAAAGTCAACTCTTGGTCAAACTTATAAACTATTAAGTTTTTTAAATTGCCAACTGTTGATACTCAATTTTTCCCTATAATATTTTCAAAACGCATATATACCTTCAAAAAAATGCATTAACATCGATTAATATATTCTTTTTCATAATTTTTGCAATTTTAATTAATTTATCCCAGTATTTTATTACATAAATAATTACTAATTGCATTACAAATGATTTTATAACAACTTATGGCTTAGTTTTATCATTTATATTTATACTAAGCTTTAATTATTTTATAAATATCCATGTTTGCATTTTTGGGGTATAATTGCAATAACTTTGCAATAATAGCCCATGTATGCATTATTACATTATTTTACCAAAAAATTGCTTTTTATATTTTTTAAAATATTGAATAATTGTTTTAAAATATTTTTTTATGCATGAAATTCATTTTTTAAAATTTGTTAATTATTTTTACAAATCATTTTTTTGGGTGTTTAACAAATAGCCCTTTTAATCCCTTTTAATTTTCGGACCTAACACCATTATACCAGCCCAAACCCCTCAAAACATAGCCCAATTCACTCCAGGCCTATACCTACCCGACCCAAAGGCCCCGCCTAATCGTGGCCGTTGATCTCTAAGATCAACGATCCACGTTATTTCTTACCATTTTTAATCCTAACCCAAACCCTAACCCCCTCACTCTTTCATTTCCGCAGCCATTGGTTCCCTAACCTCTCCAATTCTCTCTCAACTCACCCCTAACCCTAATCGCCGTTACCGGCAAAAAGCTCCTATTTATGGAGATTCTAAGCATTCTCCGACCACTACTAGCCTCCTATACCCCCTGGCTATTTGATTACGTCGATCCTCGAGATAATCTCATGGAAATTCAACCTGGTTCTTGCCAAAATTTGTCTATAGGCCTGTCTATAGCCTTTCTCGTTTGTGAGTATGGGTTTCCTCTTATTTTTTAGTGCGAATCCATAGTTTTTGGCCGATTTTCTTTTACCTCTACTGTTTCTGAAAACCCTAGTTTCACTAGTCTTTGAATTTGTTCAGATCTGAAATGATTCGAGTATTATTGGGTGTTTTCCTTTGAAAATCTCTTGTTCTAGTTAATTGCTTCGATTTTATTCACTCTTTCTGAAATTAGGGTTCGCCCCAGACTTTTCTTCAAAGGTTTTCCTAACTTTTCAGTGTTTAAACTAGGTGTTCTTCACTATCTTGACTGATTCTCATGTATATTCTTCAACCCTAGATGTTTTTGTTTGTTATACTGATTTTTTCAATTTTGTTATGTTATTATGTTTATTTCTGTGAACCAGTCTTAATTGATTTCTATTTAGGGAATTTGAATAATTCTGTCCTGTTAAAATCAGTATTTGCTGAGATTTTTACTTGTTTCTTTATTTGTGACCTTAACTGATTATACTTGCCTTAATTAGCTATCAATACAGTTTGGGACTTGACTGACTCCTTATATGGTATGATTACCTTAATTAAACCCCAGTTCTGGCTTGCTTGGCTATCCCCAATTGAGGGGATCTTTTCCGGATTTCCCTATAGGAATTGATTCTGTGATTGGTTGATTGATCCTTAATTGATCGAACTGTGATTCTCTTTATCTTATTTATTATACTCCCTAAGTTCTATATATACACTCTCATTCTGCCTCTAAAAGACACGAACAATAGTTCCAAAACACACTCATACACTTTGCTCTTAGCTCTCTGCTACTTGTGTTCATTGCATTGTCTAGCCGGCTGAAAGCCAAGGGTAGACCACTGAATCCTGCATACTTTCACTTTCAATTTTTGCTTCATATAACTGGTATGTTCCTATTCCTAATGTCGTTTATTATACTATGAAGCTTGAACCTACGTGCTCTCTCATCTGTTGCTTTACTTCTGTTGAATCCATGTCTCTTCTCTATTTCACTTAGCATGTCTATTACTGTGTTTAACTCTGTCTCTTTCCTGTTTATCACCTTATTCAGTAGTTTTACTTCTGTTTAAGTTTCAATCTTTCCTATTTATATCTACAAACCAACATGTTTAGCTCTGTGTTTAAGTTTCAATCTTTCTTGTTTATTGCTCTAAGCCAACATGTTTACTTTTGTGTCTAAGACTCTTATCTTTCCTTTCCACTAATCTCAATTGGTATGACCAATTCTGTGAAGTTAAATCCCTCTAAGAATTGATTAGCATGACTACTCCTGCATTAACACTTCTATGTTTCCCTGTCCATTGCTTTGAGTCAGTATGCTTACCTCTACAGTTATGTATGACTGTTAAACTTGAGTGATTCCTGTCTAGACCCTAAATTAGTATGTCCTAGTGAATTGTTATGTACCCCATGCCTTCTCTATGCTCCTGACTAGCATGCTTCCCTAACACTTTGTTTCTATGTGCTCCTGATTCAGGATTCTTGTGTTCCCACCCCTGCTTCCTTTTGTGTAATTGTTTGTTCTCAACATGCTATATGCTCATCTAAGTTTGACTAATGAACTAAGTTGAATCTGGGTAATGTGAGTCTTTGCTTTGAGACTTTGTGACTATGTTTCTACTTGTTGTTGTTTGCTGAACGTTTGTTTTTTTAGAATGTTTCTAAACTCTTTTCACTCATAATATGTTTTCACTTCTATACCATTTTCACTCCCAAACTATTTTCACTTCTAAACTATGTTCACTTCTAAATTGGTTTCACTTCTGATATGTTTTCTTAAAATTATTCCTACTCTTTCAAGCACTCCCACACCTACTCTTAGAATACTTAGGATTCTGCCCCTCCAGTGTGTGTACTGCCTAGGAGTCCATGAGACTCCTCCGAACTCTGACACACTGGGGCTGGCCCTTCCACACTGCACAAAAACTACTTCTCTTAAAAAGGGTCTTGGTGTGAGCATTGCCCGGTGTCCCTGAGGCCCTTGGGAACTTTGACGCACCAGGACACTCTCTGGGACACTATGAGATTATGGTACTTGGATTTGGTTGAAGGCCTGGTCCTCCAAGTTTATTTTGGGCCTATTCAGGCTCCCTATAGTATAACATTACTTATTTCTGTAATTCACTTATGGTCTGTAATAATAATTCATGTAAAACAGATACTGGGGATATTAGTAAAAGGAGGGGATTTTCATATATTTTTTGTGGGGGAAATTGGGTAGAAATCATGCTCTTAGGATTACTATGACTATTTTCTTGCATTAGGAATCATGCTCTTAGGATCATTTGTGCATTAGAAAACATGTTCATAGGCATCATATTGTTTGTTCTAAAACTTCTGCTTTTCTAAAAAATTCTGCATATATCATGCCTGCTTAGAAATCCTGTCACTAGGTTGTTATTAATTCTGCCTAATAATCATGTTCATAAATTTCTCCTATGTGCATTAGAAACCATGTTTTAGGACTTTTATTGCATTCGCCTAAATACCACGCCTATGTCTAGATAGTATAAAAAGCAGTCCCAACACCTAGATATCATGCTTATAGAGATAAATATATAAAACCAGTTATGTAACGTTTATGATTATTTTTCAGCAACTAGACAACATGCCTATAGGACATAATGAACCAAACTGCCTGGTTTAAACCAATTGTTAGTATTAAGACTCTGATTGACAATTAGATATCATGTTTATAGGACATCTCGGATCCATGCCTAGGCAAGATTGTAGGATAATTGAAATCTTGGAAATTGTAAAACTATGCTTTGCTTAACTATTTGCGAACTGCTCAGGTTCAACAAGTCCTAAAATCAGTAGGCAAACTGATTAGGTCTCCACTGCCTCGCTTTAACATAATGCTGCATATATTTTGTTTGTCATGCTCACCTAGATATCCTGCTTTAGGACTCTTAAAGTATCTGAAATACTGTTGTTTGAGACGTGCAATTGACTGCTTATTTGTGGAGGTAAATGTGAGCCCCCCCTTAACTGTTCCTTTACCTGACAGTCTTGCTTGTTTTTAATTATCGCTTAGATTTTCTCCTTTTAAGCACTTTAGGAGAGTCTAGAATTGCCTTAACTAGAGGTCCTAAACACCTCTAGGGCCATAAGAAAGGGAAGGGTAATGCACACATAGAGTATGTTTAATTAGAATCGATTACATAATGTAATGACCCGATCGGTCTTTTTACGTTATCAAACCCCGTTCCCCTAAATGAAAATTTCCATAGCGGCTTGTTGTGATTTATGCCTTACGGGGGCGGGTGGTCCGGGATTCAGAAGTGTTTAGAGTACTATAGGAACACCTGGTTCCTTAAGGTTGGCCTTTAAGGCCAAGTTTTACTTCAGTCAATATTTTGGATAAACGACCTCAGAATCGAGTTTTGACGGTTCCAGTAGCTTCGCATGATGATTTCGTACTTGGACGTATGTTCGGAATGAATTTTGGATGACCCGGGAGCGTTTCGATGCCCAATATTGAAATAAGAGTTCCTTAGGTTCCTATTGTGGTTTGGGACGTGTTTTTGAGTTATCGAGGTCCGAACAGAATTTCGGACCGGGAGTAGTCCCGTTATGTCATTTATGACTTGCCTGCAAAATTTGGTGTCATTCCGAGTAGTGTAGGTCGGTTCGGCGCGTTGTTAGTGAAGTCAAGAAAACTTAAAGTTCCTAAGTTTGGTTCTAGGGGTTTTGAGGTGTGATTTTGAGTTTTAGCGTTATTTTGGGTGTTCTGAAGGCTCGAGCGAGTCCGTATTATAATTTGGAATTTGTTGGTATATTCGGACAGGGGCTCAGGTACCTTCTGGACACCACACGAGACCAAAAACCAGCTGGAATAGCTGCTGGTGCACCTGTTCTGGTGTGATCCGCAGGTACAGTTGCCCAGTCGCAGGTGCGGGACCGCTCCTATGGTCCCAGTCTCGCAGGTGCGACCCCCAGCGAGCAGCCCCTTTCTCGTAGGTGCGGACAAGGTTCCGAAGGAGCGGAGCCGCGGGTGCGGTCTCCTCTCTGCAGGTGCGGGCCCAAGCTTCCTCGTCCATTTCTGCAGGTGCGAGCCTTTGCTCGCAGGTGCGAGACCGCAGGTGCGGTCCTCGAGCCGCAGGTGAGGAACCACTGTCAGACAGTATGTTTCTTAAATACGGGATTCTTCATTTCTTCCTCCATTAGATCACCTTGAGATCTTGGGAAAAGGGCTCAACGACCCAACCACTGAAAGGTAAGTAGATTCTATCCTAGAGTTAGTTAATGCATGCATTTTTAGTGGAATTTAACTAATTGATTAGTGAAAATTTAGGAATTTGGGTAGTATCCTAGGGCCTTCGAGAATTTAGAAAATTACCCATGAATTGGCTATGAAATCATTCAAAAATCATATATTAATGATCCTTAGGCTATGGGTGAGTGTTTCCTTCGAAAATTTTTAGAATCCGAGCATGCGGGCCCGGGGTTGGATTTTAGGATTTCTTCAAGAATGGCGAATTTGACTTAGTAGTAGGAGGATTTCCATAATTTGAGCATAAATTGATGAATTTGTATAACATTTGGCTAGTTTCGAGTCCTCGGGTGTAGAGTTCGGAGTTTCGGGCGTGTTCTTGGTCCGGGGAGTAGATTCGGCACGAGGTGAGTCTCCTTTCTAACCTTGTAAGGGGAAAACTGTCCCCCAGGTGATTTAAATGCTATATGTGATAATTGGGGGCTACGTACGTACAAAGTGACGAGAGTCCGTACGTAGCGGCTATTATTGTTATGTCCGGGTAGTTGGGCCTACACCATGCCTTATGTATGCTTAGTGAATTAATGTTACATGCGGCTTGTTTCCTGAGATCATGGAATTAAGGAAATTTTAAGGATTTTATCATGAAGAATAATTTATAATGAACAAATGTGTGGATTGTGTGTGCATGTGACCGCTTCACAATTTACATTCCGCGAGCGGAGTGTTATTTCTCCCACTCTCATGGGAGCGGGCCGTATGCCACGACGAGATTGAAAGATATATGTTATGGTTCGGGCCGTTCGACCCTCGACAGTGCACATATATGATCATTATGATGGCTAAGGCCGGTAGTCCTTATCCTGTATGCGCATGTTAAATTGTTAAGAATTCTGTTATGGATTTTGAGTGTTCAAATATATTTTTAAGGGAAAGAAAAGAATAATGAAGTAGAAATTGTATATTTACTTCCAGTATTTATTTGAATTACTGTTATTTTAAATGTTTACTGCTTTTATCATCCTTGTATATCCGTTACTGATATTATATCTTGCTAATCATTTTGTTGGACCTTAGTGAGTGTCAAGTCGACCTCTCGTCACTACCTCTTCGAGGTTAGGCGGAATACTCACTGGGTACATATTTGTTTATGTACTCATGCTGCACTTCTATAATTGTACAGGTTCTAAGGCTGGTGCATCTGGTTATCAGACCGAAGCTCGATTCTGATCTTAGTTGGACCCGACTTCACGGTGAGCTGCTTCTCCGGACGATCCTCGGCAACACCATGGAGTTTTCTTTTGCTTATTTCCCGTCTATTTTTTTTCAGACAGTGGGATTATATATTATGTTTTGTATATTCTGTTAGTATGCCCGTAGGACTTGTGACACCAGTTCCTGGCACACACATAGTTGTTATTTTGATTTGCGGGTCTGTATACATATGTATTGGCTCACTCCTCTTTATGACTGTTTTTGGTAAAAATGGCTTACTATCCTTTTCAATAAATGTTTGAAATTTAAAACTTGGCACGTATTGGGATGTTTAACCAAGCATGGGAGAAACCCTTAGTAATTTAAGTGTGGGCTTGCCTAACCTCGGTGTTGGGCGCCATCACGTCCTGAGTTAGTATTTTGGGTCGTGACACATAACCACTAAGAGGAGGGTAATTGGGTAGTATGAGATATGATGACCTGTGCACTAATGCCACTTGTAACCCCTCTAATTGAGGAATGTTTACCGGGTATTGCACAGAAGTGATCCTATAGGCTAATAAATCTAGGACCCATTTATTCCCATTTTTTTTTGTAATCCATATGTGTGCTTAAACCGCTTTACTTGCTTAATGAATAATTCACCAAAAATGAGTTTGGCCGAGACCCACCGTTGTGGACCACGAGGGGTGCCTAACACCTTCCCCTCAAGGTAATTTCAAGCCCTTACCGAATCTCTGGTAATGTAAACCGGTTTCATAAGTTACTTGCATTAGGTGCCCTAATGCACCTTAAATCCGTTAGGTGGCGACTCTTCAATTTCCATACCCTTCTGATCACGCTCAACTATGTCTTATAGAAAGACTAAACGGGCGATGCAAATATAATCTGGGGTATTACACCCAAAGTCGATCCCACAGGGAATAGACGTATCAACTAAGTCTTTAGAATACTACTGGTACTTATTCAATTTTCTCAATACTTTTGAATATAATTTGGTGAGGTTTACTAAATCTAATAACAAAATAATAAACTAGTAATTGACTAACAATATAGTGTAAACAATGATAATAAAGGTCTAAGGTTATGGTTTCCCCCGTTGGTGAATTCTTTCTCGGATACTTCTTATAGCTTGATTAATCGTCTCTATCAATCATGAACACTCTATCTACCATAAATCTCTCTCAAGTAATTATGATAATTTACTAGACGCACTCTCTCAAGTTACGCTAGCTAGAT
>ML398539.1:44116-56478 GCA_005239525.1 Nicotiana knightiana | reverse complement strand
AAAAAAACATTCACTTACAGAATGATTACTGAAATATTTCTCAAGTTCTTTATATTTGGGCTCCCCCACACATATATAGCGTAACATCCTGGGGAGCTGAGGAGAATCAAGGTACTCATCTTCTTTAATATACCTAATCCGAAGATCGGGGAAACGCTCATAAAACCAAACACACAATGGATATGGAAATCCACCAATAGTATACTCTGTTGAATGTTCGCTGGATTGGTTATCCAATGCATGTTTCATTGAAGTAATGAGCTTCTCATAAGAGACATTACCCCAGGGATAAGTAGCACAAGCATTATCGTCTTCAACAATCGCTGCATAATCCTCTAGTACCGTTGATTCATTCTTTTTTCCAAATATAACAAACTCCACAAGAAGAATTTCCATCATTTTAATTGCGTTTTCATCGCTCTCACATACATGGGTGAAATTTGCATCGTCCTTCTGAATTTCATTACGAGACATAAAATCTCGAATGTCCTTCAAGGTAACACCCTTGGACTTACCAAAATATCTTTTCAAGATTGTGCTCTCGCGTTTGGATGGTTTTTCAACATTATGTGCGGTGATCCTCAAACCGCACATAATGTGAAAGTCTTCAAGGGTGAACGATACATTATGATCAAAAATCTTGAAACTGATGGAGTCTCGATCATTGGTGAATATACGAGAAAGGCATAAGCAACGAACCAACTTCATGCTGCACTTCAAGTTCTCCATAGCCAAAATGTATCGAAAAGTACCATTAGTTAACTTTTCTTCTTGTGCAGGAGTCAGGAAAGATTTGATCAAACTCTTCAAATCGTGGTTACCCTTCCAGTAAGCACGGCAGTTAAACCAATCTCGAAACTCAAAATACCTTTCCCCTGCTCTTGTAGGAGGAACAATACGGACTGAAGGAGCTTTTGATTGTGTACGGTTTTTAGGTGCTTTAGCTGCTGCAGGATTTGAAGAAGCCATCTGTTGAAAGAAAGTAAAAGATATCAGTTAAAAACATCATATCAAAGAAGACAAAATCAGCAAATATAAAACAAAAAGCTTCAGCTCCCAATATGTTAAAGGGTCACCAAAAACAAAACACAAAACTTCAGCTCTTTATATGCTGAAGTTTCAGCAAAACAAAACACAAACTTCAGCTCGAAAACTAAAACAGGCTGAACTACAAAACACAAAACTTCAGCTCCCTATATGCTGAAGTTTCACCAAAAAAAGCACAAACTTCAGCTCCAAAACAAAAACAAGATGAAGTACAAAACATAAAACTTCAGCTATCTATATGCTGAAGTTTCAGCAAAACAAGCTGAAGAACAAAACTTCAGCTCTCTATATGCTGAAGTTTCAGAAAATACAAAGCATAAACTTCAGCTCCAAAACAAAAACAGGTTGAAGTACAAAACACAAAACTTCAGCTATCTAATGCTGAAGTTTCACCAAAACAAAGCACAAACTTCAGCTCCAAAACGAAAAAAAGCTGAAGTACAAAAACAAAATATTAAGCGCCCAAATATGCTGAAGTTCACCATAACAAAACAAAAAACTTCAGCAGTTCACCAGTTACAAAATACAAAACAGACACACGCGTTCAAAAACTTCAGCATATTACTAAAACAAAATGGTCCATTTTTTAAATTCTTTTGGCAATTGATAGTCCTTTTAGATCACGATCTAAAGATTTTTTTGAACAAATTGAAAAATCTTATAATAAAACTTTAGACCATGAGTTAAAATTATATAGTTATTGCAAACGTTAGATCACAATCTAATGTTTTATGAGCAAAATGACAATTATATGAAAAAAATATTAGACCGGAGTCTAACATTGTCCGAAAAGAGTAATTCCAAGGGCTATACTTGCACAATATTAAAGTAGAGAATTTAAATAATGTCCTAATTAAAAAAGGAGCATTTGCATAAATCAGCCAGAAAAACAAGGAAGTTTGATTCAAGGCCCTTGTATGAAATATATCCACAATGTTTAAATCTAATTGAGAGTTTAAAAATAATTTACACTCGCTCAATGTTTAAATTAAAGAATTTATGATATATATCTTATATAAATATTTTATTAATGATCCGTATCCAACTTAGATTTCACATTTCTTGCGGTCTATTTGATTTATCCGTATTTTGAATTTGAATATGAGATGTCTTTAAGTTTGAGTACTGAATAGTTAATATTGTTTTTTAAATATGAATATAAATAATTTATTGTTTATTTAAGAAGTACTGAACATACAAAATTCACATAAATTAGCAGTTAAATATTATACACAAAATAATAGAGAAATATTAGTAACTAGATAGGTGTAAAAATTGTTTTTTTCCCGTAACACACTCTAGAAACTAGTGGTGGTCAACTGTGATAGTTGTGAGCAATGGTTGGTGGTAGTCAGTTTACCCTAAAACTTGGATAACAATTAAACTTATATTGTGATTTTAAGAATATTTGATTTCACTCAACACCAATTGATAAATATGAATATGAAGGATATAATTAAATTATAAACAAAGCAAATCAGTGTTCGGATAGAGCTTCAGCCCTCGAGTCGAAGTACTCTCGAATTGATAAGTATAAGAACAGTAGGAAAATAAAGTAAACTGATGAAAAATAATGTAAGCGAGAAAGAGATGATTGTATTGCTATAATTTCTATGAATAATGATGTCTTACAAATGATTATAATTCCCCTTTATATAGCAGATTAATTCTACTTATGGTATAATTCTATTTACAGAAGAGAATCACGTAATTAGCTAATTAACTGCTTCTGATTTGATCTGTTTCGAGATTTACACCGTGATCCTCGACCAATCACGAATATCTCGCTCTTCCGTTATTATGCCATCTCCGATATCACTCGGTGCCTATCTCTTTTGGCTTCAATTATTACCAACCTCGATCTCGAAAGATACTTCGATCTCGAACTCGAAGCTTCAGCTTCGTGATTTAATCGAAGTCGAGCTTCGATGCAACATTCTGATCTCGATCAAATAATGAAACCGGATGGCCCTAATTTCAACCGTATACAGATAGTCCCCTCGTTTTTTAGAGTGTAATGACAAGCAACGAATTGTGCCTTCAATTTTTTGGACCTCGGCAATTTATGACATCATCCCCATGACATAAGCAATGGAAGTAACCGGAATGTCCTGTCGGTATAGTCCCCAAAATCATTAATGAGCGTCAGTAGGTGGTCGGCCACTAGAATTGTTGAACCGTCGCCGTAAATCCATAAATAGGCCTTTTCCTCATTGAATCAAACTTTACTTTCACTTTCTTCCAATCTTCTAAGTTTTTACCTCTCCTAAGTTCTTCCCTTGTACTAATCTTCATGTTTCATCGCCAATCATCAAACACCAAATATTATCACTTTCTTCATTCTCTAAACTCATGGCAAAAACATCTAAATAGTTTCCCAAAAAGAGAAAGCATCTTCTTCCTCTTCTTCACGGCCGACCGGCGACAAAATGTTGGGGGATCCGCTCCCTGAGGAGTGTGTTCCTGGACCGTGTATCCTTAAATCCGATTTTAAGACCGAGAAACCTCCCTGGTCCCTGATCGATGCAAGCATGTGTCGAGGTACATCTGCTCGATAACTATGGGGTACCTCGAGCAGATTAAGAGGGACTGTAATTGGTGGGATAAAGTGATGGAAATTCCATCCCCTGAAGAAAGCATTACTGCCCACGTGGAAGGGTACCTGAGTGTTTACACCTACCCTTTCAGGCTGGGCCCTCTCGACCCTTTCATCATTGACTTTTGTCGTTAATACAAGGTGACCTTAGGCCAAATCCATCCTTCCTTTAGGTGAATAGTCATCATGCTTCGATTCTTCACAAGCAAAAGCCGAGGGGATGCTATTCACCCTCGATCACCTCATCATGTTTTACAGTCCCCGTATCTTTCGAGGGTATATCAAACTCCAATGTCGGGCAACAAAGATATTGTTCTCGAGCATCGACTAGGAAAAATATCGACGCTGGATGGGTAGATTTGTTTAACTAAGGACCTCCGATCTCATCCCGGCAGAGAAGATGTCATTTCCTGAGAAATGGAACACGAAGCGTAAGTATTACTTCACTTGATAATTTCCATGCTTTATTTCGTTCCTATGCTCTACCTTCTTTCATCATGCAACGGTTGCTGGGTCCAAAAGCTGGCCTCAACCTCCACCTACGCTGAGCGTTGTTGGCACTAATTGGAAAAATGTCGATGGAGGCAAACAACCATGGTAAGCTTCCTTTTTTACATATCTGATGATTTGATAACATCTTTTTATAATTATCCAGCTTCCTTGTGCGCAGGCCTGAGCAAGGATGCAACCATGAGGCCTCCGTCTGGTGAGGAGGAGGCTTCGACTTCTGTTCCGAAACTGACGAAAGATAACAAGAGAAAAAGGTCCTTGACCTCCGAGGTCCCGAAGCCCAAAGAGAAGAAGAGCTCGATTAGCAAATCGAGGATAGATACTGCTGCCCTCCCTCCCCATGTAGTTCAGGAGCTAAGGGAGGAAGAAGTAGATGATGAAGAAGGTGGCTCGATGCTTGTGACCCGTGCGAGAAAAAACATTAAGGCCTTCAAGGCTGCCGAATACATGGCGGTTGTCGAGGCCCCGCCTCGTGCTGAGGAGGCCTTGGAGAATGATTCGGGAAAAGTTCCCGAATCACCAGATATCGAGGTTGCTCCCCGCCAAACGGCGAGCACGTCTGAGGGGGTCGGTCCTGAAACCCCTCGAGTCGAAAAGAACGCCCCAAGTGACTCACTTGGGGCAGTGACAGCGGGTCACTCGTCATCCCTTCCTGCCTTTTCCGAAGAGGCGATACATGATGCTCAATCTTTGAGGACCCCCTAAGTAGGCGGAGTCCCCGGTGGGGAGGATCCCTTTCGGATTGCTTTACTGGGGCCAAGGATGCCTCCGACCTTAATGGCACATGCAAATTTTTCGAAGAGGCCCAACGACTCTTGAACCGGGTAAGTTTTAGTTCTTTTGTTGATGTAGCATTTTTCTATTTTGTCTAACTCCCTTCCCTTTCTCTATAAGATTTTTCCAAGTCACGGGACGAATTGAGCCACTGCGAGGCCGACCTCCAAAGGCTTTCGGAGGAGAGGAATGCCCTCAAACTTCACTGTGGGCAAAAGGATGAGGAGATTAAGGACCTCCGATCCAAAATGGCTATGGCTCACAAGGAGTAGACCGACTTGATCGAGCAGGTAATGATACTCTTAAAAGCTCATGGGCTTGATTCGGTAATGTAGGCTAACATTTCAATATCAGAGCTGCAACAAAAGATCGAGAGTATCGAGCTGTTTCGAGAGGAGGTCGACAAAGTGAAGGCGGAGTCCTACGGGTGGAAGGAAGGCATGAACCGCCTTTCTATTGAGAAAGAGACTTTCCTAGCCCGATTGTCATCATTCGAAGCCCAGCTTTGAGGTATAAGGAAAAGAGCTCGGCTCCGGAAAATAAGATAGAAGAGCTCGAGGTTAGTTGGCTTCTGAACTCGCAAAGGCCCAAGCTGAGGCCGAAAAAGCAAAAGGCCATGTTGATAAGATGGTGGCCATTTAGCGGGCCGATGTTGAAGACGCTCAAGTTCAAGTGAGGGAGGCTTATGATATTTCTCAAACTTGAGCCCATTTGATTGCCTAACTTGCTAAATTCCAATCTCGGAGGGAGACCCTCGAGGAGATCCACACCCGAGGCATCAACCTTACCGAAGAGATAGCAAAGGCAAAAGACCACGAAGCCGGTGCTAGATTATTGGCCTCTTCTGATAACGACGACGACCATGATGATAATGGAAGCAAGAGTGGGTCTCAGGATGGTGAAGAGCCTGAGGAAGAAGCTTCCCCCGGAAATAGCTAGGGATGTTTGTATTTTTTCTTCTTTCTTTCTTTCGTGTAGGACCCTGATCCTTTGAGTATATAAAATATTTCCTTTTTGAACTTTGTCTCAATTTTTTGGCTTGTGAAATTCCGATTCACTTTATGCCTTGTGAAAATTTCGATATACTTCTTTCCTTGTGAGGATTTTGTAGTCGGGTGAGTACTTGCTCGAACTCGAAATAGGAAAAACCTTAGGTTTTAGTTGAGTGAGGATGAAATCTCGAACTCACAAAATATAATGGCCCTTAGGCTCTTGAATCAGGCCGATATGGCTTCAGAAGAGTGGCTTTTTCCCTTTTCGGCTTAAAATGTTTAATCATATAAAAATTTGTTATGCCTTAGCACGAAGTAAGTCTATACTCGTTGGGTTTTTCGGGGTTTAATATTATCGAAACACTTTATTTTTTTGTGCCTTAGCATAATTTTGTTTAGTACTAAGTTGTTCGAAGGTTCGAACAGTTCGATACCCCTTTAAGGTTTTTCGAGGGCTAACATTGTCGAAACCCTTTGGTTATTTTTTCAAAGGTAACCTTTTTAACAAGTTTATAAGAGAATTGGAAGGCATGTTTTTATTGCAGAATTCGAACGTCTCCGAACCGCGTTAATATGGTCGTAGCCTTGGGATTTGCCGCTTGGGCTTATTTTCCCAATTATACTTCAAACTTGTTTGAGGTGTTAGTTCCCGAGTAGGGTGGCCTTGTCCTATAAAGTCGAGGATTACCTTTTTCAGGTCTTACGGTCTCGAAGTTTAGTAATTCGAACATGTCGATTTTTTTATGGCAGTCCCCGAGTATGGGGTTGATTGTTCGGGCTTTAGTTGCGATCGGCCCTTGAGCCAGTTTTCATAATAAATCATAAGTATGAAATCGTAAAGTAGAATTTTCTCTAGGGTGTGGAACATCAGGTAAGGAAAAAATACTTCTTTCAATAGATCATACATGCATACATGTTTTGCCACTAGGGTTAAACTAATCTACATGGACACGGTTCATTCAATTGTTTGGCCCTTTACAAAATTCACCTATCGAGATCCTGTTGACATGAAGTATTTTTCTTGAAAATATAACATCCGAGGGTGATGCCGCCCAGTATTCGAGGTTTATTTTAAAGAAGCTTCGGATACTGTTGAATTGCTCTAAGTTAGCACGAACAATGGTTGCCTCGTTAAAAACCTTACTGAAAAAACCCATTTGGGATAAAAACCGGTCTAAGGGAAAAAGAGTGCAGTGCGTGCTTTCAGACCTAAGGACTTCGTGTTTGGAGTGAACTTCGATGCCTTGATCTAACACCTACAACAAGTTCGTATAAAATGAAAAAGGAGAATGTCATACCTTAGTAATAATGTCGTTTGAGGAGTGATATGTTCCAATTATTTGGTAGCTGTTCGTCGTTCATCATGACAAGTTTGGAAGATCATTTTTCGATGATATCGATAACCTGATACGACCCTTCCCAATTTGGGCCGATTTATCCTTCATTCGGGTCTCGAGTATAGAGGGTGACTTTTCTCAGGACTAAGTCCCCGACTCTAAAGTGGCGAAGGTTGGCTCTTCGATTATAGTACCTTTCGATGCGCTGCTTTTGTGCGGCCATTCGGACGAGGACGGCTTCCTGTTTTTCATCTAGTAATTCGAGGCTCATATCCATAGCCTCGTGATTTGACCCTTCACTCTTTCGTTGTGTATCAAAACCTGATGCTAGGTTCCCCGACTTCGACCGGGATCAGAGCTTCGGCGCCATATACTAAGGAGAACGGTGTTGCCCCCTTACTGGATTTTGACGTTTTTCGATATGCCCAAAGGTCTTTGGGCAAAATTTCTCTCCATTATCCCTTAGAGTCGTTCAATCTTTTCTTTAAATTCTGAATGATGGTCTTGTTTGTTGATTCGGCATGTCCGTTCCCTCTAGGATGATACGGTGTCGATAAGATCCTTCTTATTTTGTGGTCTTCGAGAAACTTTATTATTTTGCTGCCGATGAATTATTTCCTATTGTCGAATACGATTTCGGCAGGTACCCGAATCGGCATATGATATGATCCTAGATAAAGTCTATAACTTCTTTTTCTCTAACTTTCTCGAAGGCATGTGCTTCAACCCACTTAGAGAAATAATCAGTCATAAATAAAATGAATGTAGTTTTACCTGGAGCCAACGTCAGAGGACCGACGATATCCATTCCCCATTCATGAACATCCACGGGGACATGACTGAATGAAGTTGCTCTTCAGGATGATGGATCATCAGTGCATATCTTTGGCACTTGTCGCATTTGCGAATGAATTCTTTAGTATCTTTTTCCATATTGGCCCAATAGTATCCTGCTGTGATGACTTTGTGAATTAGTGATTCTGCACCGAAATGATTTCCGCAAGTACCCTCGTGCACTCCTCGTAGGACATAGTTGGTGTCTCCCGGTCCCAAGCATATTTCCAATGGTCCATCGAATATCCTTCTATATAATATTCCATCTTCGGCCAATGTGAATCATACAACCTTTGTTCGTAGAGACCTCGATTCCTTAGGGTCCGATGGGAGCTTCCCATTTTTTAAATACTCGATATATTTATTCCTCCAATCCCAAGTTAGGCATGTGGATTTCATTTCTACATGGCCTTCTTCAGTTACTGACTTCAAAAGTTGTACGTCAATCCCCGATCTAATTTCATCATTTTCGACTGACGACCCCAAATTTGTGAGGCCATCGGCTTCACTGTTTTGTTCTCGAGGCACACACTGTAGGGTCCATTCTATAAATCGATGTAGCTTTACCTGCATTTTGTCCAAGTACCTTTGCATTCGATCCTCTCAAACCTCGAAGGTTCTGTTGACTTGGTTTACCATAAGTAGGGAGTCACATTTGGCCTCGATGACCTCCACTCCCAAGCTTTTAGCTAGTTCGAGACCTACAATCATGGCCTCATACTCGAACTCATTGTTAGTCAACTTTGAAGTTCTGATAGATTGTCTAATTGTATTTCCTGTGGGCGGCTTCAAAATGATGCCTAGCCCCGACCCCTTCACATTCGAAGCGCCATTTGTAAAAAGTGTCCACGCCCCCGAAGATGTACCCGTTTTTAACAAAAGTTCCTTTTCGACCTCAGGTAGAGGGCTGGCGTGAAGTCGGCCAGTAAGTTTGCTAAGATTTGAGACTTGATGGTCGTTCGGGGTTGATACTCGATATCATACACACTGAGTTCGACGGCCCATTTGTCCAATCAGCTCGAGAATTCGGGCTTATGCAAAACATTATGAAGAAGATAAGTGGTCAACACAGAAATTGGGTGACATTGAAAATATGGCTTTAATTTCCTAGAGGCGCTTATAGAGAAAGCGCTAATTTTTCTAAGTGTGGGTATTCAGCCTCACCTAAAGTTCGACTAACATAGTAAATAGGAAATTACGTAACTTGCTCTTTCAAACTAGGACGCCACTTACCGCGACTTTCGAGACAGGTAAGTATAAGTAGAGTTGTTCGTCTGCTTTCAGAGTATGAAGCAATGGTGGGATAGAGATGCCGCTTCAATTCTTCCAATGCCTGTTGACATTTCGACGTTCAAGCAAAATTATTCTTCTTTTTTAGCAGAGAAAAAAACCAGTGGCTTCGATCTAAAGACCTCGAGATGAATCGGCCTAAGGCGGATATCCGTCCTGTTAATCTTTGTACGGCCTTAACATTGTCCACAACTGTAATGTTATCGATTGCCTTGATTTTATTGGGGTTGATTTCGGTCCCCCGATTTGACACCATAAAGTCGAGGAACTTGCCCGAACCGATCTCGAAAGCACACTTCTCGAGATTGAGCTTCATGTTGTATTTTCTCAATATGTTGAAGGTTTCCTGCAAATGTATTAAATGGTCCTCTGCGCGTAGGGACATAACTAGCATATTGTCAATGTATACCTCCATTGATTTACCTATTTGTTCTTCGAAACTTTTGTTCACTAAGTGTTGGTAAGTAACACCATTATTTTTAGTCCTAATGGCATTACGTTATAACAATATGTTCCATATTAAGTAATGAACAAAGTCTTTTCCTGATCCTCCAGGTTCATTTGAATTTGATTGTACCCGGAGTAGGCGTCGAGAAAACTAAGGATCTCATGGGCGGCCGTTGCATCGATCATGCGATCGGTATTCGGCAGACGGAAAGAGTCTTTGGGACATGCTTTATTTAAATCTTTATTATCTACGCACAACCTAAGTTTGTTCACCTTTGTATGGACTACAACTACATTTTCTAACCCATCGGGATATTTTACTTCCCGAATGGATCATATTTTGAGAAGTTTAGTTACCTCGTCCTTGATGAATGCATGTTTTACCTGGACTGGGGCATTCTCTTTTGTTTTACCTATCTGAACTTCGGGTCAAAACTCAATCGATGTGTTGTTACCTCTGGTGGGATCCCTGTCATATCTAAGTGGGACCAAGCAAAAAAATCCATGTTATCAATAAGAAATTTAATGAGTTTTTTCCTGAGTACGGGGGTTAACCTCGTACCCAGGTATACTTTTCGTTCGGGTAGGTACTCGATAAATATAACCTGTTCCAGCTCTTCGACTATCGAAATGGTGGCGTCGGAAACTTCAGGGATAATGAAGGATCGAGGGATCCAGTAGTCGTCGTTCTCTTCTTCCGTTCCCTGCTTTTCCGACTGAGTCGAGGCTGGTGGCTGTGGTTGCTATTTGGCCTCCTGTTTTCCTTTGACCTCTAATCCGTTTGTTGTGGAAAGCGCCGATATTGGTATTACCTCGTCGACCATGACTATTTCTTTCGCAGCATGTTGTTCCCCATATACTGTCTTCACTCCATCCGACGTTGGAAATTTCAGCATTTGATGAAGGGTCGAAGGGAATGCTCTCGTATTGTGAATCCAGGGTCTTCCAAGCAAGGTGTTGTACCTCATATCGCCATCTATTACATGGAAATTGGTTTCCTGTATAGTCCCAGCTATGTTCACCGGTAAAATGATTTCACCTTTAGTTGTTTTGTTGGCTATGTTGAAACCATTCAGGACCTGAGCTGCAGGTACAATTTGATCTTGTAGGCCGAGCTGCTCTACAACCCTCGATCGAATTATATTTGCCGAGCTCCCTGGATCAATTAACAGACGCTTAGCC
The DNA here is from genome assembly GCA_005239525.1 of Nicotiana knightiana. Classification (NCBI taxonomy): domain Eukaryota; kingdom Viridiplantae; phylum Streptophyta; class Magnoliopsida; order Solanales; family Solanaceae; genus Nicotiana; species Nicotiana knightiana. The sequence continues at coordinate 45,469 of ML398539.1, read as the reverse complement.
TGAATTTTATTCATAAGGATAGAAATTACCAGAGCATCATTATGAGGTTGAGAGATCCCTTCTGCTTCTTCATCGTTGAATGATACAGTGCCTTCTGGCACATAATCGCAGGTTCGTTTTTCCCTTGTAATGGATACTTTAGTGTTTGAACACGGGGCCTTGTGGAATATCGACCCCACCGACGATCATATGGATCACATGTTGTGGCTCTTCCTGTTTTTTTTTTCTGTTGGTGTCCCTTTCTCTAAAATTTTGTGGCTCTTCCTGTTTTTTTTTCTATTGGTGTCCCTTTCATGTTGTGGCTCTTCCTATTTGTTTTTGGCTTGATCTCTTAAGAACTCACGAAGCTTTCCCTCATTGAATATATGGGCTGCCTCCTCCCTCAGTTGTCTGCAGTCTTCATTTTTCTGGCCATGCATGCCGTGATACTTGCACATTAGATTGGGGTTTCTCTGGGAAGGATCAGTTTGTATGGGTCTGGGCCATCTAGTATCTTTGATTCTCCCAATGGCTGACACAATACCTGATGTGTCGATACTGAAATTGTACTCCGATAATCATGGTACCTCTGCGGGATCAGCATGCTTATCGAAACCACTTTTGCTCATGAGCCCTCGAGAGCTCTGCCCTCGATCATACCTTCTGTCATTTCAGATGGGATTGCATCTTGGGCCTCCACTTCTGCGATCTGCGTTGTATGGATGATATCGATCTCTATTCGACCGAGGCTCCCTGTCTATATCCCTCTGATTTTTGCCTACATGACTGTTTGGATAGACGGAACCGGAGGGGGTCCCCAATTGGTCATCCTCGACCCTGATCTTTGACTGTGTTACACCCATGTTTTCATACATGAAAGTACTCCATAAGTAAATTGATGGAAGTTTGGGAATCAGAATATTTTCAGATTATAAGCATTATGCTATTCAAACAAGTGATGAATAAATTCGTGAAAGTGAGAGGGTAAGCAAATCGAAGAAAATGAATTCTGTCGAAATTTGGCAATTGGAGGATAAAATATGGTCCAAGCTATAATATCTCGTATTCGACTAATTCCATACAACACATGACCATGATAGTGAGGTGTATAAGGTATGTTAAACGTGAGTAGTATTTTAAGTAATTTGAGATAATTCTTAATTATGTGGGTAGTTAGTTAATTAATGATTTTGGTGGGGGATTAGCTAATATTGGGATAATTAATGATATTTGTGGGTTAATTAATGATCTTGGATAAGTTTGGTATGTCTTCCCAAACGTGGCAACAAGTGACAAGGATCAAAGACCTAAAATTATGACTCTTGTATATGAGTGAAAGGTGGCATATATATATATATATATATTTACCACATT
>ML398539.1:0-44081 GCA_005239525.1 Nicotiana knightiana | reverse complement strand
ATATATATATATATATATATATATATATATATATATATATATATATATATATATATATATATATATGGGGCTTTTGCAAGGTGGGGCCCACAAGCCCACAAAGATAAGGGGTCTTCTTACCTCATTAAGGGATGTATGTTGCTAAAGTAACGATGGAATCTCTTTAACTCAAAAAAATGGAGATGTTTTACATCTACCAAGCAACGGATTTTCAGCAGAAGAAGTTATACTACGTAATGTTATAGCAACGGGATTTTGCGATTCTAAAGGAGTATGGTGCAATCTTTCTCAAAGAATATCATACGAATTTTTCCCTACTTCAATCCGCCGTTACATGATTTGTCGCAATCAACGTGTGTTGGAAGGATTGTCAAGAGAATCGGTTCAGGTATGTTAAGGCTATCCCTTCTTTCTTTTTGGCATGATAGATACGACACGAACGAAACGAGCAAATGCACAACTTCCATAAATGACTTTATTCATAGAAGTATTAGAGATGCCTATGTTCTTGAATTCCCATATTTCTTATTGTTCTATCGTCCTTTCATGGGTCTCAGAAAATACGTAAGTTGATAAAGTTTGTTTCATGATATTAATCATAGACATAATGGTATTATGAAGTTCCGAGAGATTTTATTGATGTACATATCATGCATTGCATTCATTGACATTGATCCCATGAACATATGGTGTTATATACGTGTATATATGTATATTATATGTATATGGGATATGAGATATACACACCACCACCTGATCAGCTGGTATACGTTGATGATATGTACATAGTGGCCGAGATGATATGATGGGATGCCCTCAGAGGCTTGATGATGTTATGAACGCATATACCCATGCATGGTATGACATTTATACGCATATGCATGAAATTTTAAATATTAAATGATTCACAGAGCTATTCAGACTTACATGTCGAGTCCTTTACTCCATGTTTCTATCATGACTCTTATTTACTGATGCCCATTCCTTACATACTCGGTACATTATTTGTATTGACGTCCCTTTAGCGGAAGATGTTGGTACGCTCCATTTGCTCCGGAGTTGTTTATTTGATCAGTATGATTTAGACATGTATTGATTGGTATGTTAGGGCCCTGTCCCAGCCTTATGACATTTATGTACTCTTAGATACTCGTAGACATATGTCATATATATGAAATATTGAATGGCCTTGTCGGCCTATGTTCAGTATACAAGTGATTATTTTGGCCTTATAGGCTCGCACGTCATATGTATAAGTTAATATATCATGTTGGGTCATTTTATGTTGAGTGTTCCCTCATATTTTATTCTTGTTACCTCATACGACCCTTCTGGCCCATTTACCCATGTTGATGTAATGAGAAAGATACATTACGTTGGTACTCAGTTGAGTAAGGCACCGGGTGCCCGTCGCGGCCCATCGATTTGGGTCGAGAGAAAAGTGGTATAAGAGAGGTTCTTTCCTAAGGAGTCTACAAGCCGTGTCTAGTAGAGTCTTGTTTATGGGTGTGTTGTGCACCACACATATAAGCAAGAGGCTACAAGGAATTTAGGACTGTCACTCTTTCTTCTTACTCTAGATCGTGTGGTAGAGCTTAGTTGTAAGAACTCAATTTCCTAAACTCTATCTTATTCATAATACGACGATTCCTACATCCAGAAAGACGGTTGGTAAGATAATGAATGTGGCTATGGAAGAGTTGAGTCAGAGGAACTGGATTTCTCATGATGTTTATGATGAGTAAATGTAAGGTCTTCAGTAGATCATGTGTGTAGTAAGACGTGTAAGCCTCTTGATAAGGAGCCTTAAGGCAGGAATATCTATCCACCTATATGGCGAAAGGCATTGAAAGATTCAGAAGATAGATACAAAGTTCAACAAGTAAAAGAAGGAAGATGAAGAAGGTTACGAAACACCTAGTTAATGAAGATTATCAGTATTTACAATTCAGGCAGAGGAATATAAGCCTTTTGAGTTACCTTCAATTGTAACAGAGGTATGTACAATTAGTCACGCCCATCTCAGTTATGCTCCATGGGAGCCAACATATATCATTTAAGAAAAAGAGGGGATAGGATCTAGCTGGGGTTAAAGTAACCCAAAATGTTGGATGGATTGTTAGCATTAGTTGACATTTTCGAAGGATATTACAAACGTGGTAATAATTCTCATTGTGAGACACCCAGATGGTGCACTCTAAGATAGTACAGCTAGATATGAGTACTACAAAGATAGGCACTGGAAGCTTTGAAGGGACAAAATATTACCTTAGTGTGGCTCCCGTCCCTAGTAGAGAAATAATGTTAGGCAACCCGAAGAACCAGTGGATAAATCAAGGGGAGCTAAAAGCAAGAGAATGTCATGTTGAAGCTTTCAGAATAAATTAATAGACAGAGATGTTATCAGGGAAATAAGAAGAGAGTTAATGAAATATTATGAGTAAGTTGTGATACATGGATGACAATGGTATAAAAAATGACAGTATTACAGAGTCTATAGTCAAGTGAAGGAAAAGACGAGAGGTGACAGGCCTTGAGACAACAAAAGAGCTAAGGCCATAAATTCATATCCTCATTTCAAGAAATAAGTTCGTGAATCTAACACGACTACCAGAAGGAAAACTTAGACCCAGAGTAATAGAGATCAGTATGGACTAGTGAACACGATAAACTAAACATGAATTAGGGACTGAATGATTTGATAATAGTTGGCATCATGAGAATTTCAGATTTCATTCTGGCAATAATAAAATGGACAACAAAAGAAGATTCACGAGAAATTCAGAAAATGGTCGTTCAGGAAGACGCTTCGCTAAAGCAAGCAATGTGAGCAAAGTTAAGCTTAAGGGACTGTTTGTGCTAGTTACACTAAGTGTCACCCTAGCGAGTAAGGAATTTTGTTATCCTTGGTACAAAAGAATTACCTCAAGGCGAGTAAGGGTCATCGATGATGTGAAAAGACGCCAAAGAGGAAGAGAAGCATCTATAGGTGGATCGTCGCAACTCTAACTCTTAGTACTTCCCTAATGGGGGAAATATGTAGTGATGTAGCATTAAGTTAGAACTAAGTGGTTCTAGTAGCTATGGAATGGTAAAGGAAGAATGCAATAAAAATAATAAAGGGATGAGATTGCACTTATTCAAATCCTACAGATATACTACAATTCCAAAACATTATACAAACACGAAGTCAAGGAAATAAAGTAAGGATTCCTGTCCGGGATGTTATTGATAAATAAGGAGCTAGTGTGAGAGGTAAGTTAAGACAAAGGAAATAACCCAAGAAAGATTACGCGGAATATTGATATGAGAACGGGCCAACGAGTAGTTAGTAGTTAATTCAGGAAGAGCCTAGTCGTGGCTAGACAAGAGATTGCAGACAAATCAGCAGATCATGCAAGATAAACTTAGTGAACCCTAACATGGAGAATTCAGTCTCGCAGATATGACATCGGGACCCTTGAGAAATATTCATATAGGGTTTGGGGTAGTTAAAGGTATCGTATGAATTTTATGGAAATAAAAGAGAGTGCCACTGGGAAAACAGTCAAAACATCAGTTCAGAAGCAACCCTACAAGCACAAGGGCGTGGAGGTAATAACTACAGATAATTATAGGTGAGTAGGAACATCAAGAATTCCATCGGGTATACGATGTAATAAGCTCACAGCTTTACAAGAGCCAGAAGGTCTTCCCTAAGTACTACAATGAAAGACTAACTGATGAAATAAGGAAGAAGGCTTCAACCTAAACATGGTAACTCGAAGGAGAAAAAAAATTGGTCATGTAAAAACAGTCTCAGTACAACATTGTATGCACTCTATAAAAAGGTGGCACCTACCGTGGCTAACGAATGGGAAGTAAAGTCAAAAGTAATATTCGAGATCATATGAGTTGCATGAAAATTCCGGCATGCGTGGGAACTAAGATAATCTAAGTATGCACACAACAAGGAGACAGAAGACCAGGAAAAGTAATAGCTTACGTTTAAAGATAGTTGAGAAGGAACAAAAGGAACTATTCGATCAATGATTACGTTATGAACGCACTTGTGATTTAGGAGTATACATATATATTGACAATCATACAGTTGTAGAAGACTTTAGTATAAGTTAAAAGAAATAATTAAGTCTATCTCATAGACAAAGGATTGAATTGTTAGAAGATTATATCCTGGATATTCCATAGCGTCCATGAAGGGCTAAATTAATAACTAATACCATGAGCCGCAGATCAGAATATAGCTTAAGCCTACACGAAGGTTGATTAAAGGGAAGAGGAAACTAAAGAGTTACATCAACTAAGTAAATCAGGAGTCTGATTATGGGACCTAGAAAATTATAGAAATTGTGATCGAGAACAATGCAGGATCAGTCTTAATATCAGAGGTACAAGAGAGATAGTACAACAACCATAGTCTATAACGGATCTGCGAGCCAGCTAGAAAAGTAACAGTCTCATAAGAAGTCAGTATGAAGCTCCCACCGGATTGTAGTATTATAATAAAGCTTCAATTTTTGGATGTGAGTCATACCTATGTGGAAGAGAGGTTATGAAAGAGATAGAAGATGTGATGTGAGATTTTAAGATAAGTAAGGTAAATGTGAACCACGTACGAGATACTCAAATGCAAAAGGTGGTGAATAGTCCATACCTTGGATAGAAGGCTAGAATCATTAGGATTCAGTATCCAGGAGGGATAGTAGTGTCATTAGAGGAATATCTTCCAGCTTATGGTTACTAGGTATCGAGAGGTCAAGTTAAAATAGTGAAGAAACATTTGAGACGATGTGATGTCTCGCTTGATGTTCCAGAATAACATAAGGAAATGTATGGTGTAAGCAAGTTGAAGGAATGTTGCGAGTAATATAAATAGATATGTGTAGGTCGCAAGCTAAAGTAGGGTAAAGCGACAAGGTTTTAGGAATAAATAAGTAAGGATAAGAAAAGGCGAGTGAGGAGGTGAAAAAAATAGATAAGTCCTTAGGATTAAGCCCATGGAAACAAGAAGAGCTAATGGTTTCTCTAAGTTATAGAAAGCTCAGTATAGCCTAAATAAACTCAAAGGAGTCTGAGATTAATAGCATTTAGAAGAGATGGAATGCTGCCCTGGTAATAGAATAAGGGTATAACTGTAATAGATAAAGAATGACGTGTGGGCCTTCGATTGAGTAACAATTTGAAGAGAAAAAGAGAATTTCATGATTTGTGTAGGATTAAAATACCCCCATACGATGAACCACGTAAGGATTCCATGAAATACGGTTACTGAAGTACAATATCGCCCCTAAATGGATCAGGAAAATCACTTCAAATGTTCCTCGATGCAACGTAAGCCCTAATGACAATGTATTACTTAAGAAATTTCAAGTTATCAGTGGTAGATTGTAGATCAACATTGAGGTGAATTAACTACAGATGGATAACCCGGTCTATGAAGTAAGATATAGCAATATTCGTAAGTTCAATAAAGTACCGAGCGAAGAACTTCAGTATACCTATAAATGCCAGAAGGACAACTTTTCAAGCTCTGTATATGTTTATAACGCAAGCTAGAGATTGGATAAAAGCTGGACGAAAAAGTAGAGAAGAGTTGCATAAGCGCACTTACAAGGTCAAAGTCGTCTGCATGATGGAAGGTAGCAACGATTATGATATTGGAAGGATTCCGACCATAAGTCGTGGTGTGGGAGAGAGGCCTAAAGGAGGGAATGCCCTGGCCTTTAGAATTATCCACAGAACAGTTGCATAGATGGAAAGGAGAGTACTAAATTATTTAGAAGACATAAGTTATGAAAATGATAAGTGCATCACTCAACATTCGAGGACGAATGTTCCAAAGGGGGGAATGATGTTAAACCCCATATTTTCGTACGTAAAAGTACGCCATAAGTAAATTGATGGAAGTTCGGTAATGAGATTATTTTGAGATTATAAGCACTATGCTATTTCAAACAAGTTATGAATAAATTCATAAAGGTGAGAGGGTAAGCAAACCAAAGAAAATGAATTCCGTCGCAGTTTGGCAATTTGGGGATAAAATATGATCCAAGCTATAATACCTTGTATTCAAGGACAAATGCCATACAAGGTACCACATGACCATGACAGTGAGGTGTATAAGGTATGTTAAAAGTGAGTATTATTTTAAGTAATTTGATATAATTCTTAATTATATGGGTAATTAGTTAATTAATAATTTTGGTGGGGGATTAGCTAATATTGGATCTTGGATAATTAATGATTTTTGTGGGTTAATTAATGATCTTGGATAAGTTTGGTATGCGTTCCCAAACATGGCATCAAGTGACAAGGATCAAAGACCTAAAATTATGTCTTGTATATGAGTGAAAGGTGGCACATTTATATATATGTGCGGCTTAGTCACCTTGCAAGGTGGGGCCCACAAACCCACAAATATAAGAGGTCTTCTTACCTTATTAAGGGATGTATGTTTCTAAAGTAACGATTTAATCTCTTCAACTCACAAAATGGAGATGTTTTACATCTACCAAGCAACGGATTTCCAGCAGAAGAAGTTATACTACGTAATATTACAGCAACGAGATTTTATGATTCTAAGGGAGTATGGTGCAATCTTTCTCAAAGAATATCATACGGATTTTCCCTTACTTCGATCTACCGTTACATGCTTTGTCGAAATCAACGTGTGTTGGAGGGATTGTCAAGAGAATCGGTTCAGGTATGTTAAGGCTATCCCTTATTTCTTTTTGGCATGATTTATACGACACGAACTAAACGAGCAAATGCACAACTTCCAAAAATGACTTTATTCATAGATGTATTAGAGATGCCTATGTTCATGAATTCTCATATGTCTTATTGTATCGTTTGTTCATGGGTCTCAGAAAATACGTTAGTTGATAAAGTTTGTTTCATGATATTAATCAGAGATATAATGGTCTTATGACGTTCCGAGTGATTTTATTGATGTACTTCTCATGCATTGCATTCATTTACATTGAACCATGACCAGATGATGTTATATACGCGTATATATGTATATTATACATATATGGGATAAGGGAAAATGTTACAGCGTTATATACGCACCACCACCTGATCGGCTGGTATACGTTGATGGTATGCCCATAGTGGCCGAGATGATACGATGGGATGAACTCAAAGGCTTGATGATGTTATGAACGCATATACCCATCCATGGTATGACATTTATAGGCATATGCATGACATATTAAATATTAAATGATTCACAGAGCTATTCAGATTTATATGTCAAGACCTTTACTCCATGTTTCTATCATGACTCTTATATACTGATGCTCATTCCTTACATACTCGGTACAATATTTGTACTGACGTCTCTTTTACCCGGGATGCTGCGTTTCATGCCCGTACATCCCGATAGACAGGTCGAGAGTCCTCCAAGTTGGCTATAAGCTCAGCGAAAGATGTTGGTGCGCTCCATTTGCTCTGGAGTTTCTTATTTGGTCAGTATGATTTAGACATGTATTGATTGGTATGTCAGGCCCTATCCCAGCCTTATGACGTTTATGTAATCTTAGAGACTTGTAGATATATGTCATGTATAGGAAAGATTGTATGGACTTGTCGGGTATGTTCAGTATAAGAGTGATTATTTTGGCCTTATAGGCCCGTACGTCATATATATAAGTCAATATATCAGGTTGGGTCGTTTTATGTCGAGTGTTCCCTCATGTTTTATTCTTGTTACCTCATACAACCATTCTGGCCCATTTACCCATGTTTATGTAATGAGAACGATACATTTCGTTGGTACTCGGTTGAGTAAGGCACTGGGTTCCCATAGCGGCCCATCGATTTGCGTCGTGACAGACTGGTACCCATTATGCACATCGGCCAAGGTTACCGCCGGATATTCAATTAAGTTTTTCTTCAACTAACATGATGCCACCGAGCTTCGTTCATTCAAACCCTGAGTGAAAGCTTGAACAACTCAATCGTTTATGACCGGCGGTAGTTCCATGCATTCCATATGGAACCGGGATACGAACTCCGTTATCATTTTGTTATCCTTTTGTTTTACCTTGAAAAGGTTTGATTTCCTCGTCCCAAACTTTATTGCCCCGACATGTGCCTTTACGAAAGAATCTGTAAGCATGACGAATGAGTCGATGGAATTTGGTGGTAGATTGTGGTACCAGATCATTGCTCCCTTTGATAGGGTTTCTCCAAATTTCTTTTGTAGAATAGATTCGATCTCATCATCTTCCAAATCATTTCCTTTTATGGCGTATGTATAGGAGGTGACATGCTCGTTGGGATCAGTGGTTCCATTGTACTTAGGGATTTTCGGCATGTGGAATTTCTTCGGAATGGGCTTCGGAGCCGCACTTGGGGGAATGGTTTATACACAAACTTCTTTGAGTCCATTCCTTTTAAAATCGGCGGTGCCCCCGATATTTGGTCAACCTGGGAGTTGTACGTCTCTATTTTCTTATCATTTGCATCAATTTTCTTTTCTCCCTATTCAATTCGTTTGGTGAGCTCCTCGAGCATTTTCATAACAACATGGTCACTCTTTCTAGCATTGGTTCGGTTCAGCGGGCGACTTCCAGTTCAACCCCACTCGGCGCTCGATACTGATTTTGTAGCTGTGCAATAGCGGCTTGTTGAGCCTGTAACATCTCGAATATTACTTGGAGCCCTGCGCCCAAATTTGCATTTAAGACGATATGCGAACTGACATCGACCAGATTGGCAATTGGTGCTCCCTCGAGATCAGCATGTGGCACCTCGATCCCTAGGTCAGCTACATTGTCGTTTTCCCCGTGAAATCTGAGGCTGTTGTCACCATGTGTGGGTGCTGTGTGTGAGATTGACATGTTTTAATCCTGAAAACAAAAACACTTACAAGAATAAGTGTAAAGTAATGTGTGTTATCGGAATCGATATTAAGCAATCACTATTATCCTTAACCCCACAGTGGGCGCCAAACTGTTTATCCTAAAATTTGGATAACAATTAAACCTATATTGTGATTTTACGGATATGTGATTTCACTCAACACCAATTGATAAATATGAATATGAATGACATAATTGAATTGTAAATAAAGCAAACTAGTGTTCGGACAGAGCTTCAGCCCTCGAGTCGAAGTACTCTCGAACTGATAAGTATAAGAACAGTAGGAAAATAGAGTAAACTGATGAACAATAATTTAAGCAAGAAAGAGATGATTGTATTGTTATAATTTATGTGAATAATGATGCCTTACAAATGATTAGAATTCCCTTTTATATAGCAGAGGAATTCTACTTATGATATAATTCTATTTACAGAAGGAAATCACGTAATTAGCTAATTAACCGCTTCTGATTTGATCTGTTCCGAGATTTACGTCGTGATCCTCGACTAGTCACGGATATCTCGCTCTTACATCATCATGCCATCTCTGATATCACCCGGTGCCTATCTCTTTTGGCTTCAATTGTTACCAACCTCGATCTCGAAAGATACTTCGATCTCAAACTCGATGCCTCACCTTCGTGATTTAATCGAAGTCGACTTTCGATGCAACATTTTGATCTCGATTAAATAGTGAAATTGGATGGTCCCGATTTCAACCGTATACATAGTCATATTTGGTAGAGGAGGCTAGATGTATGTTCAATAGTGGCTGGTAGTGATTGTAGTGGTAGACATGAAGTGATAGTTGTACAATAGCGGCTAACACCTAACAGTGGAAGTGGCGGTGGGATGGATGGTGGTGGTTGTGCGATAATGCTATACGATGTAAGTGATTGGTAGTTGCGGTTGTACAATGATTAGGAGCATATACATTATTTCTCAGAAGTGAGCAAATAATTGAAATAATATTGTATTTAAAACAATTCAACTTATATTAATAAAACATAATTCAAAATATATTTCTATAACTCACCTCAATAAATTTTCATTTTTGAAAATGAATTCATAATAATTTAAGATACGCTAAATTTTTTTTGTTTTTTTGTGGACATATCGCACCGAAACGGTTTTAGGCTTAATGATTTTGTCGGTACCATCTTTAAAAGAGGTGAAGAGTTCGACTCGATACCTTCTGTATCTTAACTAATAGGTCTATCTAGAGTTTCAAAAGATACACGGACATCAAGGCTCGATCTCGCGACCTGCATTTAGTATTTTTGATGCGCTCAGCCACTGCCAAGCATGCTTGTTCTCAAGCCATATCAATTTTCATTCTATTTACATTTTCCCTTTTCTTTTATGCATAGTATATAATATATATATGTATATTTAGTAAAACATTTCGATCAAATGATGTCGATTTTTTGCATATTATATAACATTTATACCAAACGGTGTCGGCTGCTCATATTCACAATGTTGTGATCTAACTAGGCAATCAATATTTATATCATTTGTTCCGTGTGTAAGTTAACATTGCATAGAAAATTTCACTTATCCACGATATTGCCAAATTAGCGCTTAATCCTTATCCAAAATGTTAAGGTCTAGCTAGGAACTTTATAATTATTTTTTTTAAAAATTAAAGTGCCTTCTGAAAGTCAACAGTAAAAGTACGTTTACCTCGGAATACGAGTAACAATTAAACTCGTAATGCGGTTATAAGAATATGTGATCTAATTCAATGTCAATTGATAAATAGCTAAATAAATAAAGGAATTAAATGATTAAAATTGATCAAACCGGTGTAATTATAAGTTATCGACCCGATCTGAATTAGGCTCGAGACCAAGTGCCAAGAACGATAAGAACAACAAAAGTAACAAGAACAATATGAACAGAATGGATAGTAAGAACAACAAAGGTTAAGAGTAAAAGAGCGGAGTGCTTGTATTTTTCGGTAGTAGCGTAAATGTTGACACATATATGATGATAATGTTGTGTACACGGGAACAGGGTTCCTCTTTATGTAGTAGAGGAATACCAAATAAGGTATGGCTCTAATTCTGGAAGTAAAATACATGATTGATATCAATAACCATTAATGGTTCTGCTAGTTCCGAGATTCTCGCCGAGATTGGTGGTCGATTGCGGATATCTCGTAATTCTGTCACTGCGGTGTCAATTTAGCCTGACCTCGATCCCTCAGGCTTCATGTCCTTCGAGCCCGAACTTGCTTCGATATTGGCTCACTCTCGAGGAATACTTTCGAGCCCGTAAAATCGAGTATCCTCATTTTTTATCGCATACAGATAGTCCCCGCGTTTCTTTGAATGAAATGATAAGAAATGACTTGAGCCTCGATTCTTCGATACCTCGACCACGACATCGTCTCCATTACGTAAGCGATGGATGTGACCGAAACGTCCTGTCGATTCGGTTCCCAAGAAACCATCAATGTATGTCAGTCGTCAGTCGGCCACTAGTGGCACCGAACTGTCATTTTAAACCTATAAATACCATCTCTTTAGAAAATTCAAACTTTACTTTGCTTTGATCATAAACTCTTGAGTTCCCAATACTTCTTGCTTTCCTCTCGTCGTCGCCTATTTAACCACCGTTGTTTCCACCGGAGCTGCCAGTTCTAAATCCTCTTTTAGTTCCCTACTTATACATAAATGGCGAAGACCTCTAAAACAGTACCGCAAAAGGAGTAAGCTCTATCTTCTTTCTCCCGGCCGGCCGGCAATAAAACGCAGGTAGAGCCTGCCGTCCATGAATACGTACCTGGCCCCTGTGTCCTCAGAACTGATTTTAAAGTTGATAACCCCTCATCGGTCAAGCCGGACCGATGCGAACATGTGTCGGTGTACATGTGTTCGATTACTGAGGGCCATGTCGATGCCATGAAGAAGGATTGCAGATGGGGTCTAGAGGCGGTGGTGCAAATTCCTACGCACGAATAGAAAATTACCACACATGTGAAGGGGTTCTTAAGTGTTTACGCTTACCCTTCACAATGGTTCTCGTCGACCCTGTGATTTTTGACTTTTGCAAGAGGTACGAGGTTACCCTCGGTTAGCTCCATCCCTCACTTTGGCGCATAGTGATCATGCTGCACTTCTACTCCAACAAGGCCGGGGGGTTGGAATTCAAACTGGACCACCTTATTCGGTGGTAAAGGCCTCGACTTTATCGAGGGTTAATTAGACTCAATTTTCGAGAAAACAAAGCTCTATTCTTGAATATTGACGAGGATAAAGATCGAGGCTTCATGAGTCGATTCATACGAGCGAGGATCTGTGATATAATACCCAATAAAAGGATGTCGTTTCCCGAGGAGTGGAAAGCCAAACGTAAGTGACCTTTTGTTATTTTGGTTCTGTGACTTTTTCGATCTTGTCTAACATTTACCTCTAATCATGCAGCCGATCCTTAGATGCCCGAGGCGGTGCCCGATTTCGAAGACTGGATTCACAAGCTTGCCTCCGCTTCGGCTCGTGCTGAATAAGTGTGGAGGGATTTGGCTAAAGGCAAGTGGGAGGCCAAGAACCACGGTATTATCATTTTCTCCATTACTAATCTTCTATTTATGCAGGCTTGACCAAAGATGCCACTATGAGGCCTTCTAGCAAAGGTGGCGAAGCTATCTCCCAGGTTCCGAGGCCGAAAAAGGACAAGAAAAGGAAAAATCCCTCGCAATCCGAGGTCTCCAAACCCAAACCTCGAAGGGTGAGAAGAAAAACAGTCGGACTCTCGGTGAGTGCGGTCCAAATTTTTAGGGACCAGGACGAGGAGGAAGAAGAAGAAAGCACCACAACGTTGATAGCTCGCCCCAGAAAGGCTATCGAGGTTGCTCCGCGTTCAGAGCTGCCGCCTGCTACAACCGAGTCTCATATTGAGGAGGCTTTGAAGAAAAGTTCGAGGGCGAACTCCAAGTCTGCTGAGGTCGAGACGGTGTCTCGATCATCAACTTCTACACCAGGCGGGGCCGGTTCTTAAACCAGGAAGATCGGACAGAGCGCTCCGAGCGATTCGTTCAGGGCAATGACAATGGGTCAAATGACTTCAATGCCGGTCTTCTCTGAAGAGGTAATAAGGGATGCCCAAAGGCTGAAGACCCCCGAGATTGGAAGAGGATCTAGTGCTGGTGATCTTTTTCGGGAATTCTTCGTGGGGGTTGATGATGCCTCCAATATCACTGATGCTTCGATACTCATGGCGGAAGCTCAGTGTCTTTTTTTCAAGGAAAGTGCTTGTTGTTTTTTGGTTATTACTCTTCATCCTTTTTTCCAAGGTTATCCTTTCTAACTTGTGTTGTTCTTCCTCGTATAGGTTTCTGCCAAATTTTGAGCTAACCTTAGTCAGTGCGAAGCCGATATCTGAAGGGTCTCGGAAGAGAGGAATGCTCTAAAGATTATTTGTGGCCAAAAGAACGAGGTCATAAAGGATATTCAAGAGGACCTGGCCAAGGCTCATGAAGACGAGGCCGAGTTGGACAAGTAGGTAACCTTCCTTGTGATTCAGTATGGAATCAACTCCACTGTGGAAGCTAACACTTCGATGTCTCAGCTGCAGCAGAAGACGGAGAAGATCAGTCTTCTTCGGGCGGTGGTCGATCAGGTTAAGACCGACTACGATCGATGGAAAACTAGGATGGAACGCCTTTCTGTTTAAATGGAAGCAGCTTTGGCCAAGTTATCTTCGGAGGAGGCCCAACTCCAAGACCTTATAGAAAAAGGTTCTGCTCAGGCCAAAAGGGTTGAAGAGCTCGAAGGCGGGCTCAGCGAGGACAAGGTTGAGATCGAAAAGACTAAGGCCAAGGCGGACGAATCCATATCCATGTATCGGGCTGACATCATAGTTTTTCAAACCTAGCTGAGGGAGGCTTCCAATCGGGTGTAGTGGCGCAGTGACTTGGCGATGTGCCAATCCCGGAGGGAAACCCTCGAAGAAATTCATACTTGAGGTTTTGACCTCTCCGAAGAGATTGCTCGGGCAAAAGAGCTCGAGGCTGAAGCCAGGCAGCTCGTCCCTTCCGATGATGAAGATGACGGGGGGTCCGGAAGTGGAGAAGATGGAGGTAACATTGCTGAAGAAGATGCCCCCGGAGAAGCTACTCGGGAGGAGGCCAATATTGAGGGGACTATCCCCGATCATAATTAGATTGTAACTTCTTTTTCTTTTTTCTTCTGTAAGGCCCTCTCTGGCCCTTTGTACATATATTTTTTGATATAATGAAGAATTTCCCTTTGATGACTTTGTATGTTCATTTGCCTTCGTCAATAAAATTTTTACTGCTATGATCGAAGTAAACCCTTAGGATTTTCGTCTTTACGAGGGCAACTCCCCGAATTACGAGGGTAAGTCCCTGAGTTTGGAACTCATTCGAGACCTTATCTCGTGGGTGGCCTAATCCAACTGACCGACAAATTATCTTTAATAGCCACGTCCGAATGAATCTTAAGTTTTAGGATAAAGTGAACCCTTAGGTTCTGAACATATGGTTGTTAGGTGTCTCGAGCTCACCACTATACCTTTTATGTGAATCTTCGAGCTGTAGTTAAAATTTGTATGAGCTCGTAATAACTGAACCTTGGGCTCGAATTGAGTGAGAGCGGGGTCTCGAACTCTAATTTTATCAGCCCTTAGGATTCTTAGATCGTCCCTTAGGCTCTTTAAGTTGAGCCAATTCGGCCTCTAAAAACGGCTATAATTTTCCCCTTTTCGGCTAAAAGACTTAGTTAAAATTTCTTTATGCCTTAGCAGGTGTTTTTTTGTACCCGTTGGGTTTTTCGAGGGTTCAACGATTTTTTCTTAACTTGTTTGTGTTAAGATAATTTAATACCTCTTGAAGCTTTTTCGAAGGCTGATATTATCAAAGCCTTTAAGTTATTGGAGGGATGATTTTATCGAAGCCCATTTTTGTTTTCTTTGCCGAGGGTAGCCTTATTTAACTAGTTTTTTAAAGTATTTGACGGCGTATAATTTATGGCGGAAGTCAGACGTCTCTGAGCCGCATTATTTTGGCCGTAGCCTTTTTATATGACTGTAGTCTTTAATATGGCTGTAGCCTTTGGGTATGTCTCTTGGACTTGTTCCCTGATAACATTTCGAAAGTCCCCGAGTGTGATGGCCTTGGCCTATATATCGAGGCATGCCTCTTTTGAGGACTTACATTTTCGAACTTAGATAGCTCGAGTAGGTAGTACCGAATGTTCGAGGTATGCTTGTACTTAGCCCTTGAACCATTTTTCACAAGTGTTAGTCTTGCATAATAGATCAGAATCATAAGTACATGACTCGTATAATGGAAATTCTACTTCAAACGCGAGATATTTGAGAAAAGAGAGTGCTTCTTTGTATTAGTCATACATGCGTACATATTTTGTTTTCGGGACTCGGCTAATCTAAATGGACATGGTTCATTCGATCGTTTGGCCCATTACAAAATTCATCCTATCGAGACCCATTTACATAACATCCGAGGGTGATGCCCCCCAATATTCGAGGTTGATTTCAAAGAAGCCTTGGATACTGTTGAATTATCCTCATATAGCACATAGTTGTTGCCTCGTTAAAAACCTTGCCGGAAAAACCCACTAGGGATAAAAACCGGTCTAAGGGAAAAAGAGTGCAACACGTACTTTAAAACATAAGGTCTCGATTTCTTGGACCGGATACCTATAATAAGTTAGTTTCAAATATTTAAGTAAAAAAGGAGAAAACCATACCTTAGAAATAGTATCTCTTGAGGAGTGATATGTTCCAGTTATTCGACAATGGCTCGCCATCCATTGTTCCAAGCTTGTAAGATCTTTTCCCGACTATGTCGAGGACTTGATAGGGTCCTCCCAGTTGTGACCGAGTTTCCCCTTATTAAGGTCTCGAGTATTGATGGTGATTTTCCTTAAGACCAAGTCCCCGACTTTGAAGTGTCGAAGATTGGTTCTTTTTTTGTAATACCTCTTGATTCGTTGCTTTTGTGCGGCCAATCGAGCGAGCGCCGCTTTTCGTCTTTCATCTAATAATTCAAGGCTGGTATTCATTTCCTCATGGTTGGATTCTTCCATTGCATGTCGAAACCTGGTGCTAGGCTCTCCAACTTCGACATGTATTAAGGCTTCGGAGCCATATACTAAAGAAAACGGGGTTGTTCCGGTACTGGACTTCGATGTCATTTGATACTCCCATAGAACCTCGGGAAATGTTTCTCTCCACTTCCCCTTGGCTTCGTTTAGCCTTTTCTTCAATTTTTGGATGATAGTTTTATTCGTTGATTCGGCATGTCCGTTTCCACTAGGGTTATATGGCGTCGATAGTATCCTCTTTAGTTTTTGATCCTCGAGGAATTTTGTTACTTTACTGCCAATGACTTGTTTGTCATTATCACACACTATTTCTGCAAGCATCCCGAATCGACATGCAACGTGATCCCATATGAAGTCGATCACTTCTTTTTCTCTAACTTTTTCGAAGGCCTATGCTTCAACCTATTTAGAGAAATAGTCAGTCATAAACAATATGAATTAGCTTTACCTGGGGCCGATAGTAGAGGACAGACGATGTCCATTTCATAAATAGCCATATAGGACCGAGTGAAGTTATTTACCGAGATGGTGAATCATTGGTGCAAACCTTTGACATTTGTCGCATCTTCAAACGAACTCCTTAGAATCTTTCTCCATGATGTCCCAATAGTATCCTGCTCTGATGACCTTTCGAACTAGTGACTCGGTGCCAAAATGGTTTCCACAAGTGCCTTCGTGGATTTCTCGCAAAACATAGTCAGTATCTCTCGACCCCAAACATACTTCCAGTGGACCATATAATGTTCTCCTATATACCGTTCCATCTTTGCCTAATGTGAATCGAGCGGTTTTGGTCTGTAAGGTTCTTGATTCCTTGGGATCCGATGGCAACCTCCCATTACAAATATTCGATGTATTTTTTTCTCCAATCCCAAGTTAAGCTTGTGGAATTAATCTCGCCGTGCCCTTCCTCGATTACAGACCTCGAGAGTTGGACGACAGTCCCTGAGCTAATTTCGTCTTCGTCGACTGAAGATCCCATGTTGGCAAGTGCATCAGCCTCCGTATTTTGTTCTCGAGGTACATGCTGCAGGGTCCATTCTTTGAAGCGGTGTAAGGTGACCTATAATTTGTCTAAGTACCTCTGCATCCTGTCCTCTCGAACTTTGTAGGTTCCGTTCACCTGGTTAACTACCAGTAGGGAGTCACATTTGGCTTCGATGACTTATGCCCCCAAGCTCTTAGCTAGTTTAAGACCTACAACCATAGCCTCATACTCAGCCTCGTTGTTAGTTAGTTTGGCAGTCTTAATTGATTGTCTAATAACGTTGCCAGTGGGTGGTTTCAAAATAATACCAAGCCCGAACCCTTTCATGTTCGAGGCTCCGTCCGAGAGGAGGGTCCATACCCCTGATGAGGTACCCGATTTTAGCAGAAGTTCCTTTTCCACTTTGGGTATGAGGGTTGGCGAAAAGTCTGTCACGAAGTCTGCTAATATTTGAGACTTGATGGCTGTTCGGGGTTGATATTCAATATCTTACCCGAAAATTTTGATGGCCCATTTGGCCAATCGGCACGATAAATCGGGCTTGTGCAGTATATTTCAAAGGGGATAGGTGGTGATAACACATACAGGATGACACTAAAAATACGACTTTAGTTTTCTAGATGCACTTATCAATGCGAGTTCCAATTTTTCTAAGTGCGGATACCTAGTTTCAGCATCTTCTAAGGTTTGACTCACGTAATAAACAGAAAATTGCGTACCTTGTTTTTCTCGAACTAATACTCCACTTACCGCTATCTCGGACACCGCCAAGTATAGGTATAGCTTCTCATTTGCCTTTGGGGTGTGAAGTAAAGGTGGGCTCGATAGGTATCGTTTCAATTCCTCTAACGCTTGCTGACATTCCGGGGTCCATGTAAAATCATTTTTCTTTTTGAGCAAGGAAAAGAACTTGTGACTCCGATCTGATGACCTCGAAATGTACCGGCGTAAGGCAGCTATCCGTCCGATTAGTCTATGAACGCCTTTCACGCATTACACGATGGTGATGTCCTCGATGACCTTAATCTTATCAGGATTTATCTCGATTCCCCGATTTGACACCATGAAGCTGAGCAATTTGCCCGAGCCGATCCCGAAAGCACACTTTTCGGGGTTAAGCTTCATGTTGTATTTTCTCAAGATTTTGAATGTCTCATGCAAATGAGTCAAATAGTCCTCTGCATGCAGGGACGTAACTAGCATATCGTCAATGTAAACTTCCATTGATTTTCCTATCTATTCTTCGAACATCTTGTTAACTAGGCATTGATATATAGCCCCGTATTTTTAGCCCGAAGGGCATTACATTATAGCAGTAAGTTCCTTACTAAGTGATAAAAGAAGTTTTTTCCTGGTCTTCTAGGTCCATCTGGATTTGGTTGTACCTAGAATAGGCGTCGAGAAAAGTTAGTATCTCGTGGTCGGCAATGGAATTGATCATTCAATCGATGTTAGGTGGAAGGACATGATTTATTCAAGTCCTTATAGTCTACACACATTCTAAGTTTGTTCCCCTTTTTGGGGACTATGACTATATTGGCTAACCACTCGGGATATTTTACTTCCCGAATGGACCCTATTTTCAGAAGTTTGGTTACTCATCCTTTATGAAGGCGTGCTTCACCTCGGACTGAGTCCTTCTCTTTTGCTTTATCGGTCTGAACTTGGGATCCAGGCTCAACTGATGAGTTGTTATCTCGGGTGGTATTCCTGTCATGTCTAAATGGGACCATGTAAAGCAATCCATGTTATCAATGAGAAATTGAATGAGTTTTTTCCTGGGTTCGGGGGTCAATCCCATTCCCAAGTATATCTTACGTTTGGGTAGATAATCGATAAGTATCACCTATTCCAGCTCCTCGACCGTTGGTTTGGTTACATCAGATTCTTCGGGAACGGCGGAAGTTCGGGGATAGAGAAAATCCTCTTATTCTTCTTCTTTGATTGCCTGTCTATCTGATTCGATCGAGGCTAGGAACGGTAATTTCTATTTGGCTGCTTGCTTATCTTTGATGCTCGACTTTTCTGAGGTCGACGGTGCTAATATCGGTGTTACCTCACCGACTGCAAACATTTCCTTTGCAGCGTGTTGTTCTCCATAAACTGTTTTCACACCATCCACTGTTGGGAACCTCATGTTATGGATCCACGGCCTTCCGAGCAGTGCATTGTATCTCATGTCGCCTTCGATGACATGAAATTTTGTGTCCTGGATGGTACCGGCCACATTTACTGGTAGTATTATCTCCCTTTTTATTGTTTTGCTAGCCATGTTGAAGCCATTTAGGACTCGTGATGCAGGTACAATACGGTCTAGCAGACCGAGCTGCTCTACGACCCTTGATCTGATTATGTTTTCCGAGCTACCTTGATCCACGAGAACACGTTTAACTTAAATTTTATTTTAGCAAAATAGAAATTACCAGGGCGTCGTTGTGTGGCTGTGAGATGCCTTCTGCTTCTTTGTCGTTGAAGGAGAGAGTGCCTTCGGCAGATAGTCTCGAGTCCATTTCTCCCACATGATAGATACTTTGGTGCGTTTGAATATATGTCCTTGTGGGACGTCGACCCCGCCGACGATCATGTAGATAACATACTGAGGTTCTTCTTGCTCGTTCTTTCTGTTGGCGTCTCTTTACCTGAAGTGATTTTTGGATCTATCACTGAGGAATTCTCGAAGGTGACCCTCATTGAATAATCGAGCTACTTCCTCTCTCAATTCTGCAGTTTTCAGTCCTATGGCCATGCGTGCCATGGTATTTATACATTAGGTTTGGATTTCTTTGAGAGGATCAGTTTGTATAGGTCTGGGCCACCTAGTGTCTTTGATCCTCCCCATGGCCGATACGATACCCGAGGCATCGAAACTGAAATTGTACCCCGATAATCGGGGTGCTTCTATGGGATCTTCATATTTGTCGAATCCAATTTTTCTCATGAGTCCCCGAAAATTCTTTCCTCGGTCACCCCTCCGATCGTTCCGGGCGGAATCACGTCCTAGATGGCTATTCCTTCTATATGAAGCATATGGCTGATACCGATCTTTATTCGACCTCGATTGTATATTAACATCTCTTTGGTTCTTACCTGTCGACCGGTTAGGATGCACTGAGCCCGAGGGGGCTCCTAGTTGGTCGTCCTCGACCCTAATCTTCAACTGGTATCGGTTGTGAACATCTGCCCAAGTCACAGTCGGGTACTCTATTAAGTTCTGATTCAACTGGCACGATGCGATTGAACGCCGCTCATTTAATCCCTGGGTGAAAGCTTGAACAACCCAATGTCAGTAACCGGTGGTAACTCCGTACATTCCATTGGGAATCGAGATACAAAATCTCTTAGCAACTCGTTATCCCTCTGCTTCACCTTGAAGAGGTCTGATTTTCTTGTTGCAACCTTTATAGCACCAGCGTGTGCCTTTACAAATGAATCTGCCAACATGGTGAACGAATCGATGGAGTTTGGTGGCAAGTTGTGGTACCAAATCATAGCTCCCTTTGACAGGGTCTTTCCAAATTTCTTTAGCAACACTGATTCGATTTCATCGTCTTCCAAATCATTTCCTTTTATGGCACATGTATAAGAGGTAACATGCTCATTGGGGTCCGAGGTCCCGTTGTATTTAGGTATATCGGGCATCCTGAACTTCTTTGGTATGGGCTTCGGAGATGCACTTGGAGGGAGTGGTTTTTGCACAAACTTTTTGGAGTCCATTCCTTTTAAGATCGGTGGTGCCCCCGGAATCTGATCGACTCGAGAATTATAGGTTTGCACCTTTTTGTCGTTAGCCTCGATTTTCTTTTCTCCCGACTCTATTCTCTTAGTAAGCTCCTCGAGCATTCTCATTATAGCAGGGTCAGTTGTCGAAGTACCTCGACCGTTAGTTCGACCCTCTCTGTGTACGCTTCCATCGAGGTCCCTGCCTAAGTCCGCATTCGGAGCAATATGCGAACCGACATCGATCAGGTTGACGGGTGGTTCTCCTCCGAGGTTAGCTTGTGGCACCTCGATTCCTAGAGCTACAATATTCTCATTCTCTCCGTGGTGTCCGAGACCATTGTCACCATTGGTAGCTGTATTTTGTGAGTTTGACATGATTTATCCTGAAAACAAAATACTTAACAAGAAACAAGCGTAAAATAGTGTGTTAAGTCAGAACTAGCACTGAACGATCACTATTATCCTTAGCCCCACGGGGGGCGCCAAACTGTTTACCTCAAAATACGAGTAATAATTAAACTTGTAATGCAATTATAAGGATATGTGATCTAATTCAATGCCAATTGATAAATACCTAAATAAATAAAGAAATTAAACGATTAAAATGGATCAAACCGTTGTAATTGCAAGTTGTCGACCAGATCTGAATTAGGCTCGAGACCAAGTGCCACGAATGATAAGAACAACAAAATTAACACGAACAATATGAACAGAATGGATAGTAAGAACAACAAAGGATTAAGAGTAAGTAAAAGAGCAGAGTGTTTGTATTTCTCAGTAGTAGCGTAAATATTGACTCATATATGATGATAATGATGCATACAAGTAAACATGGTTCCTCTTTATATAGTAGAGGAATCCTAAATAAGGTATGACTCTAATTCCAGAAGTAAAATACATGATTGATATCTATAACCGTTAATGGTTCTGCCAGTTCCGAGATTCTCGCCGAGATTGATGGTCGATTACGGATACATGATTCTATTACTACGGTGTCGATTTAGTCTGACCTCGATCCCTCAGTCTTCAGGTCTTTCGAGCCCACAATTGCTTCGATATTGGCTCACTCTCGAGGCATACCCTCAAGCCCATAAAATCGGGTATGCTCGATTTTTACTGTATACAAAGTACTTGTTCAGCACTCCCTTTTCTCATATTATGTGTCGTGTTTCTTTTCTACACGCCCCTTAAAAAATATAAAGTAGGAAAGGGATTGGACTATTCTACTCTTATTTTATGTCTTAAGATATATAATCTCTCTTCATTGAATATTTATTCTATTTAAGTGTTAACTTCATTTTCATGAACAATTATTACTAATAGAATAGGAAAAAAACAATCAATTTTGTCTTGAACTGCTAAAATAACAAATAATTTGAGACAATTATGTTTAATAACAACAACTGTTAATATGAGACGGAGGGAGTAAATCTTATAGTAATTGGTAACTTTCCAGTTTTACTAGGTCTTCTTATAAATAAATTGCTACCTTGGGAAAGATGAAAGTTCATGTTCTTGAGCCAAAGTGATTAACATTCGAGTATTGTTCTGCCAAAGTCTTCAGCAACAATAATAAAACCATGTAATCCAAAATAGTAGGGCCTTAGCGGGTAAAGTATAGTATATACAGTTGAAATAGGGCATGGCCGATTTCGTAGGCTTGAGTAGTTGCTTCGAGAATAAGCTGATAATGGACCGAGCTCGAGCTCGAATACATGAAGATCGAAGTGCTCTCTAAAGATCGAAACCAAGCGTGGTCAATCTCGAGTGAGGCATAGTTACAGAATGCCGAGATATTAGCAACCGGTCGAAGATCATGGTGAAAATCATGGGACAGGTCGAATTAGGTGGTTATTGACACCAATCATGGGATTTGTTTTCGTTATTAGAATTGTACCTTATTTAGTATTCCTCCATTATATATAAAGGGAATCCCATTCATTTGTAACCACCATCATTCACTGATTAATTTACATACGCTGCTCTATCTCACTTACTGTTTATTGTTATTTACTATTGTCCTTCATTTCCCTTGCTACCGATCCTTGAGACCATCTTGAATCGAGGTCGAGTGCACTACTGATATACTGGTTTGATTTACTTAATCATCCAATTTGTTCTTTTAATTCACTGTTTATCAATTGGTATTGAATTAGATCACATATCCTTATAACCACAATACAAGTTAATTGTTAATTGGATTTCGAGGAAAGCAGTTCGAAGAAAAGGTTAAATGAAGCTAAGGGAAAATGGAGAGAAATCTTACCCCAAGTCCTATGGGCATATCAAACAACATCGAAGTCCAACACAAGAGCAAATCCATTTTTATTAGTGTATGGCTCCAAAGAGTTGATTCCAGTCGAAGTTGGAGAACCTAGCTATCGATTTCGTCATGCAACGAAACAATCAAACCACGAGGCCATTAATACCAGCCTCGAGTTGTTAAATGAAAAACGAGAAGCTGCACTCGTTCGAATGGATGCACAAAAGCAACGAATCAAAAGGTATGACAACAGGAGAACCAACCTTCGCCACTTCAGAGTCGGGGACTTAAGCCTAATAAAAGTCACCATCAACACTCGAGATCCTAATGAAGGGAAACTCGACCCGAATTGGGAAGGACCCTATCAAGTCCTCGATATAGTCGGTAAAGGATCCTATAAACTTGGAATGATGAATGGCGAATCACTGTTGAACAACTGGAACATATCACTGCTCAAGCGATACATTGCAGGAGTTCGGCGAAAGTCATCGAGACCCCAGGTTTTAAAGTATGCATTGCACGCTTTTTTCCTTAGGTCGATTTTTATTCCAAATGGAGTTTTCAGACAAGGTTCTTAACGAGGCAACAATTATGTGCTACTTGAGGAAAAGTCAACAGTATCCAAGGCTTCTTTGCAATCAACCTCGAATACTGTGGGGCATCACCCTCGGATGTTATGTGTTCGAAAAATTTATCTTGTGTCAATGGACCTCGATAGGAAAAACCTTGTAATGGGTCAAACGGTTGAATGAACCGTGTCCATATATATTAGTCGAGACCCAATGGATAAACATGTACGTATGTATACGTTATTCAAAGAAGCATCCTTTCTTCATCAAACACCACGCGTCTCGAAGCAAATTCTTTACTATGCAGATCTTATACTTGTGATTTTGTGAAAAATGGCTCAAGAGCCAAGCGGAAAAATATTTTAAACACTCGGGGACTGCTTACTCGAGTTATCTAACTCAAAGTCATAAGACCTCAATAAATCACCCCTCGATATATAGGCCAAGCCACTTTTCTCGAGGACTAGCGTTGCAAACAAGTTCAAAATGTTATCAGGAAATAAGCTCGAGCGGCATACCCGAAGGATATGGCCAAATTTAAGGCTACAGCCAAAATAACGCGGCTCGGAGACGTTCGAATCCCGTAATAAATAATAATAGGCCATCAAATACTTTGAAAAAATGGTTAAAAGGCTACCCTCGGCAAAATAATTAAAAAGGGGCTTCGCTAAAATCAGCCCTGAAAAGACCTAAAGGCTTCGATAAAATCAACCCTCAAGAAACCAAAAGGCTTCAATAATATCAGCCTTTGAAAAACCTTTAGCGGTATCAAACTATATTAATATAAATGTGCTAAGGCACAAAAGAAAAAAAGGGAGGGGGGGGGTTCCAATCATCGGACCCGTCTTTTAAGCCGAAAAGGGGAAATGATAGCAATTTTTAGAGGCCAAATAGGCCTAGTCTAAAGAGCCTAAGGTTCAATACATTTAGAGTTCAAGACCTTATTCTCCCTTAATTCGGACCTAAGGGTTCCATTATCCCGAGCTCGAATAAACTCTACTAGAATATGGCTCGGAGATTTATCATAAAACCTTAAGGGGTATGTTACTGTAAGTTCGAAGCTTACCCATTACTTGATAAGAAACCTAAGGGTTTGTTCTAAGTTCAACACTTACTCGAACTTAGTTACAAAGACAATGTAGTCATGGCATCGATAAAGTCATCTGAAATCTCGAACATATCATTAGGCTCGGGGACTCGCTTTTAAAACCTAAGGGTTTGATACAAGCTCGAAACAGTGTTCGCTCAACTACAAAGACTACAACAATTAAATTTTCCCAAGACAAAACAAAGTAGAGTTGTCACAAATCATAGACAAACTAGAGAAAGAACTTGTTATGTATAGAAGGTATTTACAAAGACCACAGGGGGCCTTACACAAAAAGCAAAGAAAAATATACAAAAGAAGAAAAATCCTAAGTGCCTAGTTCTCTTTCGGAGACACATCCTCGGGAGAAGCATCTTCGAGGGCTTCATCCTCATCTTCTCTGCTCTCGGATCCGCTAGAAGATTCTTCATCATTGGAGAGTAAAGCCGCAACCTCATCCTCCAAAGCTTTTGCACTCTCGATATTAGCCGAGAGGTCCAAGCCACGAGCATGCACTTCCTTGAGAGTTTCTCTCCGATATTTCCGCCTAGCATGATCGACATCACACGACAATTTGATTTCGACAGCAGCATAGATCTCTTGTGCCCGAATGTTGGCAGCCTCGGCGTTAGCTCGGTAAGAGGCCACAAGTGCTTCCGCCTCGGATTCAGCCTTAGCGAGCTCAGCAGGCAACTTAGCCTTGAGCTCCTCAATCTTTTGGGCCCGAGCAGGGATTTCTTCCTTCTCACCTTGGAGTTGGCGCTCGATCGAAGCCAGTTGGGCCCGAAGCGTGTCTTCTTCGAAGCAAGACGATCCATACTATACTTCCACCCCAAAGTCTCAGCCTCCTTCATCTTGGCCTCCTCTCGAAGCTGCGGTACCAGCTCACCCTTCTGCCGGGCCTGCAAAGTCAAAGTGTTAATTGTCAAAGCCAAGTCAATACATAAAAACTTCCATAAAGTTACATTACCCGTTCGATGAGTTCAGTCTGTTCTCGATGAGTCCTTGTCAGTTCGGCTCGGAGGTTCATGATCTCTTCCTCTTTTCGAACATAGTGGAGTTTGAGGCCGTCTCTATCCTCCATGAGATTCTTAAGTTTAGCCTCACATTGGGTCAGCTCAGCCCGGGATTTGGAAGAAGCTTCTTGATGAAGCACTATAGCCTATACACAGAAATGGAAATAAGACTTGGAAGAATGAGAATAAAAAGCAATCATAATTACAGGGGCTAAAGCTTACTTGTTTCAAAATCTGCTGAGCCTCGCCAAATATGATCGGCATATCCAGGTCGGGACCATCGTCGACTCCTGTGAAGAATTCCCGGAATATATCATTCCCTTCGTGGGCCAGCCCCACATCGGGAGTCTCCATGGCTCGAGCATCTTGAAACTGCCCTTCGAAGAACGTAAGGCCAAGCGGCAAATCGCCAATATTAATTATCCCAAGTGAGTCACTTGGGACATTATCTTCTCTTTGAAGGGCCTCATAGCTAGATCCTTTGGGCATACCTGTCGGTTGTTCATCACGGCAGGGGGAATTCTCACCACCCGATTGCTCGGGGACTTTGCTCGGATCCTCTTCCGAGGTGTCTTCGGTCCGAGATTGAATCATTTCAACCACCACCGACTCGACGCTCTTGGAAGCTTCAGTGCTTCCCCTCTTTCAAGATACCATCAAGCATCCTCCATCCTCACCTTCTTCATCTTCCTCTCGTAATTGTTGGACTATGTTGTAAGGCAGAGGGGAAGGATCAGCCTCTGACTTCCGGGCCTTGCTTTCTTTGGCTTGGGGGTATCGATAGGAGAAGCTCTCCTCCTCTTTTGCTCTTTGGTTGGCTTTGGGACCTCCTCTTCCCCAGGCGGAGGTGGCCTTATGACAACGTTGTATCCAAGACCTATATGAAAATAAACCGAGTTAGAAGAGAGTATTATATTGGGAAGCATCGATGTATATGCAAAGAGACTCACCGTGGGTTTTAGCCTCCCACCTACCCTTGGCCAAATCACGCCAATAGCGCTCGGCATATGAGGAGGTGGAGGCCAGTTGTCAAATCCAGCCTACAAGGTTCAGAATCTCACCAGGTAACCAAGGGGAAAAATCGATGAGATCATACTTACATTTCATGTTCCATTCCTCGGGTAATGGAATTTTCTCGGCGGGGATCAGATCGGAGGTCTTGGTTCGGAAAAATTGACCCATACAACCTCGGTCATTGTCCTTTTTAATGCTCGAGAATAGTGTTCTTATGGCCCGGCGCTGGACTCTTATCAACCCACCTCGATAAAGATGAGGACTATATAACTTGATCAAATAGTCGAGGGTGAAAGACATCCCCCCGACCTTGCTCGAAAAGAATCTGAGCAGGATAACAATACGCCAAAATGAGGGACAGATCTAGACAAGGGTCACCCGATATTGGCGGAAAAAATCAAGTATGACCGGATCTACGAGGCCCAATGTGAAAGGGTAAGTGTAAACACTTAAAAACCCTTTCACATGGGTAGTGATGTCCTCCTCGGGGGAAGGAATAACCACCTCTTTGTTGTCCAGTTACAATCCTTTTTCACCTGTTTGAGATCGTCTTCGGATATCGAACAGATGTACCGGGACATGGGCTCACATCGACCAGGAACTGAGGAAAGTTTTTTGACTTTGAAGTCGGAAGTCAGTTCGACTGTCCCAGGAACACACTCTTCAATACGGGGCTCCACCAGCGTTTTATTGCGGGTAGGCCGCGATGAGGAGGATTTTTCTTTTTGAGGGACAGTTTTAGATGTTTTAGCCATCACTATGCAGATTTCAGGAAAGAAGAAGAAGTTGATGTTTCGATAAACACAAACCGAAGAAGAAGATGAACTTAAAGAGAATTGAGAAGCTTGTAGAGATTTGGGAAAAGGTTTTGGAAGTAAAGATCGTAAAGGTTGAGAAATTGATCTATTTATAGTGGCCACTTTAACGGGTTGAGAAAACTAGTGTCTAACCATCAACTATCGTTAATTAATAGACTTGGGAATTATGCAGACGCGACCCTTTAGTCACTTCTGTCGCTGACATCATGAGATTGACGTCATGATCGAGGTATCCAAGAATCGAAGATCAAATTGTTTCTTATAACTTCACTCTAAGAAACGCGGAGGCTATCTGTATACGGTCGAAATCGGGCATGGCTGATTTTGTAGGCTCGAGAAGTTGCTTCGAGAATAGGCTCATAATGGACCGAGCTCGAGCTCGAAGACATGAAGATCGAAGTGCTCTATGAAGATCGAGACCGAGCGTGATCAATATCGAGTGAGACGTAGTAACAGAATGACGAGATATTAGCAACCGATCAACGATCATGGCAAAAATTGCGGGACAGGTCAAATCAGACGGTTATTGACACCAATTATGGGATTTGTTTCCGTTATTAGAATTGTACCTTATTTTGGATTCCTCCATTATATATAAAGGGATCCCATTTATTTGTAACCATCATCATTCACTGATTAATATACATACACTGCTCTATTTCCCTTACTGTTTATTGTTATTTACTATTGTCCTTCATTTCCCTTACTATCGGTCCTCCAGACCATCTTGAATCGAGGTCGAGCGCACTACTGATATACTGGTTTGATTTACTTAATCGTCCAATTCATTCTTTTAATTCACTGTTTATCAATTGGTGTTGAATTAGACCATGTATACTTATAACCACAATACAAATTTAATTATTACTCGGATTTCGAGGTAAACATATAGGCAGCCTTATCTCTATCTTGAAAAGCAGGGAGTATAATTTTTTTTTGTTTTTATCCATTTAAATTGAATGTGCTAAAAGGCTTTCTCTTTGAGAAGAAGGTAACTTTATTTTCACATGATAACCTTATCTAAAATGTGATACTAAAGAGCACAGAATTTTGGCTAAAAGGTAATCAGTCTTCTATGAACGAGATCGATTAGTTTGTATCACATTACAGGATATGTCAAATACTTTTGTCCGTTGTCCAATATAAAGATGAAATAGATAAAATAAAATATTTTCAGTTGTTGACGTTACAAGGTTTATATAGAATAAAAGATGCACGAAAATAGTTGGGATATTAAATGACAACAATTTCCAACTGCGTGTTAATTTTTCAGTTGAATTTAATCCAGATTGAGCATGTTCCAAATCTCAATCACGCTAAAACTATTGTTCCCTTTAAAGGAGGTAAAATAAATATATAGATGATCTTTCTTCCAGAACTAGGATATAGGGAATTAAAAGAGGGTTATAATTACTTATACATAGGAGTGACAAACGGACAGGTCGGGCGGGATCAGATATAGTTCGGGTAAAAAACGGGTAATGAAAAAACGGATAAATTATCCGGCCCGATCTATATTTAATATGGATAAAAAACGGGTTAACCGACGGATAATATGTAACCATATTATCCATGATTTTTTGAGTATAATCACTTTTAGGAGAACTCCTAATTTTCCAAACTTGAGCAACCCCAATTTGAGGCTTTACAAATGTAAAAGTTAAACTCATTGGTTATCCATTGGTTACCTATTGATTATCCATTTTCTAAGTGGATAATATGGTTCTTATCCATATTTGATCCGTTTTTAAAAAGTTCATTATCCAACCCATTTTTAGTGGATAATATGGGTGGTTAACTGTTTTCTTTTAACAATTTTGCCACCACTACTGATGTTCTAAACATCAATACCATACAAGAGGGGGGGGGGGGTGTGATTTGTGTGGTTTCCGATTTTCGCGTGCACTAGTTATAGAAGGACCAGGTTCTTTTATGTTTTCCTAACCTCCACTGTTTGCGGAATAATAAATACAGAAAATAAAGAGCACAAAGATTTTTACGTGGAAAACACGTGACTCAAAAGGTGAAAAATCACGACCTACTTCCCAGTAGGATTTTCCAAAAGTCTTTACTAAAGCAGTGAGCCAAACAACATTTACAAAAACTCTTTTGTAAACCTAGGATTACCTCTAATCCCTTTGTCGCAAACTTGCCTCTAGCTATTTGCGACAAACTCCAAGTTAGCTATAACTTGAAACACACAGTACCTATTACAAACGCTTCTAGATAAATCTGAATAGGTACAAGTTAAAATAACCTACTACAAGTAAACTAGACTAAAAGACAACAGTTGGAACTGGTTATTTTAGCTGGTTCAAGTAGCTTCAGAGCCGCAAACTTAAATCTCACACGAACTGCTTGCAGAATTGCCTCGCTAATTTTGCTCTCGATTCTTGCTTAACTTTTACTTTTGTGCGTACCTGTACAATAAGAACAATCTGCAATATATAGGACTAGTAGATGAGAGATTTACTAGAGTTCTAATGCTACTCTTCCTTGGTGGAAAAGTTCTAGTTAATCTCAACTCCTCAAATCCTTCCTTAACTTTGATTCTGTTCTTACTGAATAAGGAGTCCTTCTCCTTGTCATTTTGCAATCTTTTCGATTAGGAGATATCTCTTATTTCCCAGATTTCGTTTATCTCCTGCATGTGCACCTCACGTGCCTTTAACTCATGTGTCTATGTATCCCAGTGATGGACCAGGTTCATCTTTGAGTTCCTTTGTCAACCTTCAAAATCATTCAATTTTTTGGGCCAAGAAATTCCCCCTTTTTGATGATGACAAACTCTTTGCGTCCATAAACTTAGGCCTGTATCCAACTTAATCCAACATTGACACATTTTAGAGTATTAAGCATTTATCACAAAAGAACCAGGTTCATTAGGTACACATGTTCAGAGTAGCACATAACCATTCTTCCCCCTTTTGGCATCATCAAAAAGTTGCAACAATTGTGAAAGTCCTAGTCATTTAAGAATCACTCATGACCACTAGGGCTACTGCAAGTGCAAGCATGGATTAATCATCAATAATTAACTAATAATTCAAACTATCAAAGAAATCGAAACAAGAATAAGAGCAAAAATAGCAGACTTCATTTGATAGAAAGCATTGTTTATCCACAATCCACAAAAAGAAAGAAAAATAGTTAAAAACCATGAGCAAAAATAAGAAAAGTCCTTAATCTGGGTCACTGATGTACTAAGGAAGGCTTAGGATACTAAGGCTGGGAAGGTCTTGAGACTTGGTTTTTGGCTTGGATAAGAGATACCATATCTCGAAGAATTCCCTCATTCTTCTCCTTTTATTTAGCAAGCTCAGTTCTGAGAGCATCCCTCTCAGATTCAACCTCTGCCAGACGGTTCTTCAGCCAAAGTATTTATGCATCCTTTACCCCACTTTCCTGCACAAGTGCTCTACCTTTGCTGTTCACATGTGTCTTCCTAGATGAACTAGGTTCATTGGCAATGACATTTACCTCATAGTCACAAGCTAGCAGGGTATTTATTCCAAAGTGATCCTTGCTTGTGGCCATCTCTAATTTCTTCAGAGGCACCTTGTAGTGAACAAGCACAAAAGTGATAATGAAGCCATATGGAATGGTATGGGATTTGGAATCGGTTACAACTCTGTCCAGCAGCTGAATGATGAACCAAGGCCAATTTATCTGCCTCCCACTGTCCAGGCACTCCATCAGAACTAAGTCCATGTAGTTAGAAATGTGCCTTCTTTCCTGCCGTGGCAAGACACACTTGTTGATAAACTCAAAGATCACTTTGTGTGGGGGCTTCATCTCACTCTTTTAGACTGCCTTAAGTTCAACCTCCTCCTCATTGTCGCAGAATTTCCTTGTGATCAACAAAGCAGTTGGAAGGGCATCTAAACTTGGCCATTTTTTCCTAGTATAGTCGTCATAGCCTTCAGATAGAATGCCAAGGATTTCTCCTAATTCTTTGGCATCAAAAAGAAATTTTTACCCCCTTCACTTGGCTAGTGACTCTTCCATCCTTGATCACCGCGTTGGCCATGAATTCTACTATCTCATTTCTGGCCAATCGCCCATCCAGCTGAAGGACCATGTCATTCCAGCCTGCATCTTCAGCTTCTCCAACAACATGATCATGCCCTCTTCTTCCAAATTTTTCAACAACCTCCCCTTCAGAATTGTGTGCTTCCCAAATTTTGTCAATTTATCCTTTTCTCCATCAGACTCTGCTGCCTCTTCATCACTCCAGTCGTCTTCTTCGGAAATTTCTACTTTCTTGGGCTTCACTATAGACCTGATTTTCCTGGTTATAGTTGAGGGTTCAACAGAAACAGATTCAGACTTCTTTGAGGAAGTCTTGGCTTTCTTTGGTTTTGGGGTCTGAATCTCAACCTCTACCACTTGTTCAGCTTGATGGACCAGGTCCATCTCATCAATCTCAACAGCCTCTACAGGCTCAACAATTTTCTCCTTACCCTTTTCAACTCTTTTTCTTTTACTCTCTTCCAAGGAATTTTGTAACGCCTCGTCACTCTGCCTTGGAGTGCTTCTTGTGGTCCTCTTGGAAGAAGAATTTCAGAACCAGCAGAGGGAGTGACTTTCTTTTTCCTACTTGATCCTGTTGTTCCAGAATTTTGAGCCTTGGGAGTTCTTTTCTTCTTTTGCTTATAACTGTCACCCAACTTCTTCAGAAGATCTGCTAAGGTTTCCTCAGTAGATGAACCAGGTTCATCTGTAGACTTCCCTAGATTTACTAACCCCTCCGTCGCATCTCCTGATTCACTTTCCCTTGATTTCCTAGCTCCCTCTCCTACCACTACTGGTTCAGGACCACAGATAGCCAAACAAGTAGTTTCTTCCCATGTTCCCCTCTCTTTACTTCGACCTCCCTCTCTCTCTCTTTTTCTTGCTCAGTTTTATTTTTACCACCTCTTCTTCTCATTTCCGGCACCTCCACATCTATCATGAACCCTATCAAAACAAACCTAGTTTCTAAGTTCTCACCAACCTCAGAATCAGCTTCAGACAGTTTTTGGTACAGAGACTACCTGTTCAGCATCAAAGGATTCTGCTGCTTGCCCCTCAATTGTTGACTTGAAGGAGTCATTAGAGCTTTTTTATTCTTGAGCCTGACTCGCTTGAAGTTTGGCATTCAATTTTCTGGCGAGAGAACATGTATCCATTATTTTTCTGGAAAGCCTTTTAACCTTCCTTTTTCTGGTTTCTGGATTAGGGCTAGGTTGAGGAATTGTGGGACTGGGTTGAGATGGGATGTGATTTTGTTCAGGAGTGGTGGGATTGGATTGATATGGAGTGGAGCTTGATTATGAGGGTGTAGTGCTGGATTGAGGTGTGGAGGAAGAGGTTGAAGGTGGGGTAGCGGGTGGCGGAGTATAAACCATTGTTGATTTTGGTTGAAGAAGAAGATAAAATCTGGATCAAGGTTTAGAGCAGAGAAAGATGGAAGGGTTTCGACGGTTGTAGAGTTAATGAGGCTTACTGAAGTGATGATGAGGGCTTTTAAAGGGGATGAAGATTAATACATAATTTCAGCCTTTTGGTTCAAATAGAAGTCTAATCACTTCTGCAATTAGTCAATTATAAGTGACAGTTACAGCTTCCCCAGATTCTAGGCGTTTTAATTTGATGCGATTCTTAGTGTAGACGGAACTGGTTCAAAAAGGTTAATGGATAAACTTTTGAAAGGATTTTGAGATTGGGTAGAGTTCTGCTCATGATTAACTATTAATATTTCAAAGTGTGTATAGTGGTGAACACATACCTTGCCTTTCAGATGAACCAGCACCGATGAACCAGGTTCATTTTTTAAGAATCCTCTTGATCAAGCCTCGATATTCAACAATAGAGAAAAATCATTAGTAACCAGTAAGTCATTTCAAAACATGAAAAAAGAGTATTCTATTTACAGTATGAGACTGAGTAACAGTTAATCTGATATATTTACACAAATTTCAGATTTTCTAGCCAAATGTTTTTTTCAATTTTTTTTTCTTTTCATGTGCAGTCTGATTTGGTTCAATTAGGTGATCTTAATAATCCTTAACTCTAATATGTTCCTTTCAAAATGCTCTCTACTCAGTGCTTTTGTAAAGATGTCAACAATCTGTTTATTAGTAGCACAAAATTCAATAGAGATCAATCCATTCTCATAATTGTCCCTTAAAAATGATGTCCAACATCTATTTGCTTTGTTCTTTTATGATGAACGAGGTTCTTTGTCACACTGATAGTAGTAGTGTTATCACAAAATATAGGGATACATCCAACATCGATTCCAAAATCTATCATTTGCTGTTTAATCCACAATAGTTGAGTACAACATGAGGTTGCAGCCATATACTCAGCCTCAGCAGTAGATAGGGCTACATAATTCTGCTTTCTAGTGGCCTAAAACACAAGACATGAGCCCAAAATATGTGCCATACCTGGGGTGCTCTTTCTATCCACTAGAAAACCTGCATAGTTAGCATCAACATATCCCAAAAGATTAAAGTTACTGCCTTTTGGATACCAAAGACATAGATCAGTGGTGCCTTTTAAGTATCTCAAGATTCTCTTTACTGCAGTTATGTGGGATTCTTTTGGATTAGCCTGAAATCTTGCACAAAGTCCTACACTGAAAATAATGTCAGGTCTACTAGTAGTGAGATACAACAATGAACCAATCATTCCCTTATACAACTTTTGATCAACAGATGAACCAAGTTCATCTACATCTAGTTTTGTGGCTGTTGCAATAGGAGTATCAATTTCTTTGGAGTCTTCTATTTTAAAACTTTTAAGCAGCTCTTTCACATACTTTTGCTGATGGATCATAGTTTCATTTGAATTTTGTTTAATTTTTATGCCTAAAAAGAAATTAAGCTCACCCATCATGATCATTTAAAATTCACTCCCCATTAGTTTAGCAAATTATTTACTTAGCTTTTCAGCAGTTGCTCCAAAGATTATGTCATCTAGATATATCTGAACTACAAAGAGATCTTTACCTTTTTCCTTTAAGAATAAAGTACTATCAATTTTACCTCTCTTCTAGTCATGCTCAAGCAAGAATTTTGATAACCTTTCATACCATGCTCTGGGAGCTTGCTTGAGTCCATACAGTGCTCTGTCAAGTTTGTACACATGATCAGGATTCTCCTTGTTCTCAAACCCCGGAGGTTGCTTGACAAACACTTCTTCCATTAGATATCTATTTAGGAAGGCACTCTTGACATCCATCTGGTGAAGGGTGAATTCCATGTAAGCAGCAAATGTTATGAGGAGTCTTATTGCTTCTAGCCTTTCTACTGGAGCAAAGGTTTCATCATAGTCTATGCCTTCCTCCTGACTGTATCCTTGAACCACCAATCTTGCATTGTTTCTTGTAACTGTTCCATCTTCATCAAATTTGTTTCTGAAGACCCATTTTGTGTCAATTAATAATCTATACAAGGGTCTTTGTACCAGATGCCTAACTTGACTTCTTTCAAATTGATTGAGTTCTTCTTGCATTGCATTTACCTAGTCTGCATCCTGCAAAGCCTCAACAACATTTTTAGGTTCAATAAGAGATAAGAAAACATCAAAAGCACAAAGATTCTTCAATGGGGATCTAGTTTTGATTCACGAGGTTTGATTAGTGATAATGTTCTCAATAGGGTGAGAACTTTGATATCTGTATGGTTTCACAACCAACTGGTTACTCCTTGAAGTTCCTTCAGCGCCTTGTTGGTGTAGAACAGGATCAGGTACATGTTCAAATCAGGTTTGGAAATTAGTTTGTTGTTCAATTCCCCCTGTCATGTTGCTAGTGAGGGATGAACCTGTTCCATCACCTGTTCCTTCCTCCAGTGTAGCTCCAGTTTGTACTGAGTTTCTGACCAGCCCAATTTCTTCATCCTCTTGTTCCTATCTCTCAGAAAGAATATTATTTTCATCAAAAACTACATGCACACTTTCTTCAACACACATAGTTTTTTGTTATAGACTTTATAAGCCTTACTATGTGAAGAATATCCCAAGAATACTCCCTCATCACTTATGGGATAAAATTTACCTAGGGAGTCTTTACCATTGTGGTTCACAAAGCACTTGCAACCAAAAGCCCTATGGTGGGATATATTGGGCTTTCTCCCTTTAAGTAACTCATAGGGAGTCTTCTCTACAAGTGGTCTAGTCATGCACCTATTTATGATATAGCATGCAGTATTAATAGCTTCTGCCCATAAGCTATGAGGTAGTTTACTAGAAAGAAGCATAGTCCTAGCCATATCTTCAAGTTTCCATTCTTTCTTTCAACCACTCCATTTTGTTGTGGAGTTCTAGGGGCAGAAAAGTTGTGATCTATGTCATGCTCATCACAAAATTCAGCAAATTTAGCATTTTCAAATTCAGTGCTATGATCAGACCTAATTGATGCAAGTTGATTTCCTAATTATTTTTGAATTTTTCTAACAAAAGAAGTAAACATGTTGAATGCCTCATCTTTAGATGTTAGAAGCAATTTCCGGGTAAATCTAGAATAGTCATCAACAAGCACCATCACATATCTCTTACCACCTCTGCTTAATGTTCTCATAGGACCACAAAAATCCATATGGACCAGTTCCATCGCTCTGGTGGTACTTACCACTTTCTTGCTTTTGAAAGAGGATCTTACCTGCTTTCCCCTACACAATTCTCACAAACTTTGTCTTCCTTGAACTTAATGTTAGAAAACCTATCACTAAGTCCTTGGAGACTAATTTGTTGAGTTGACTCAAACTTGCATGTCCAAGTCTCTTAT
Source organism: Nicotiana knightiana (assembly GCA_005239525.1). NCBI lineage: Eukaryota > Viridiplantae > Streptophyta > Magnoliopsida > Solanales > Solanaceae > Nicotiana > Nicotiana knightiana. The sequence goes on along the minus strand of ML398539.1, from coordinate 7,865 downwards.
GAAAAAGGAGGGGATCAATGTCCACCACACTTAAGCATGTTAATTCATTTTCTGAAAGTGTGGACAGATCTATGATGTATATATTGTTCACTTATTTTCCCTGCAAAACACTCTTGTCAGTGATAAGATTTATTACAAAACATTTTGTTGAGGTGAATGCTACCAAGTTACCTCTGTCACATAATTGTCACACACTGATTAGGCTATATTTCAAGCCATCTATCAGGTAGACATTCTCAATGGAACGTGCGTCATCCTTAACTACCTCACCAACCCAATGATTTCACCTTTCTTTCCATTTCCAAAGGAGGTTTTTCCTCCTTTGAGGTCCTCAAGTGAAATGAACTGGTCCTTGTTGACAGTCATGTATTTTGAGCAGCCACTATCCATGTACCATATTTGTCTACTTCCTTTCACTTGATCCTACAAAAAGAAATCAGGGGTTAGTCTTAGGAACCCAAACTAGTTTGGGTCCCTTTCTATAAGCAAAAGGATCAATTAAATTTTTTTTAGCCCTATTTCGTAACCAATTCTTCCGCCGAACTAAACTTTTATTCTTTTGACTGGCCTGCTCTTTTGCATTGCATTTACTTTTGTAGTGACCAGTCTTACCACAGTGGGTACATATTTTGTTCTCAAGAAGGGTGAGGTACTTGCTTTTAGGATCCCATTTAGGCAGCTGACTCCCGAAGCCAAGTCCTCTCCTATTGCTACTATGATGTTCCTGTAGCCATGTTAAAGCATCGGAGGATATGTTCTATTTACAAGTTCTGTCTAGTTCATGCCTGACCTTACCAAGTTCCTCCTTCAACACTCTTATAAGTTCTTCCTTCCTATACAACTCATCTTTTAGTTTACCTACATTTTCTTCTAAGGTGAGTTTAGAGTTATCAACTGTTTTCTTACTAGTTCCTAGTTTCAGTTTTAGATTTTCAAATTTTAACTCTAGGACATTTGTCTCAATTGGATGAACCTGGTTCTTTAGAGCAGTATTTTCACTCACAATCTCACTGACTCTGAGTTCCAGATTTTTACACTTTTCTTTTAAAATTACACACTTCTTAGACAGTTTTTCCTTTTCCTTATTAATTACTTTAGATTCATAAATAAAGTCTAGCAATAATTCAGAGAGTTTTTCTTTGGACAAGAAATTAATCTTGTCTTTGAGATGAAATATACTTACCTCAGATTCCTCATCTGATTCATCAATTGCCATAAGTGATTGTTCATCTCCATCTTCATCATCTGACTCCTCATCTGAACTTTCTCCCCAAGCAGCGACCATATCCTTTGTTGATACTTTGTTCTTCTTGGGATGAACCTGTTCCTTCTTCCGGTTCCTTCGTTAAGACCATTCCTTTTTTCATTCAACTTCCCACTATGGGGCAGTTCATGATGTGATGATCAGTCTTCCCCCATTTGTAGCAGCCCTCATTAGTCATTTTTTCTAGTACCCTTGCCTTGTTGTAATTTTCACCTCTTGAGGAGCCCTTTCCTCTCATGAGATATTTCTTGAAATCCTTGGTGATCATAGCCATTTCATCTTCTTCCAGATCTGATCCTTCAGTGATTCTCAATACCAGACTCCTTTCCTTCTTGGGAGCATCCATCTTCATTGTCTGCCCTCTAAGTTCATAGGCATTAAGATTTCGAATTAGCTCATCAAGTTTGAGAGTTTCAATGTTCTTGGATTCTTGAATTGCAATGATCTTGCTCTCCCAATAGACTGGCAGAACCCTTGTCAAAATCTTCTCAACCTTGTCTTTCTCAAGAAGAGTCCTTCCAAGAGATTTCAGTTCATTATTCAGTGTAGTGAACCTAGTGTACATCTCTTGAATGATCTCTCCTTCCTTCACAGAGAAATTCTCATATTGAGAATATAGTAGAGTACATCTGGATCTCTTCACTTGAGCAGTTCCTTCATGAACCACTTGAAATGTTTCCCAAATTTTCTTGGCAGTAGTACATCTTTGAATTCTGCTGTACTCATCTGGACCAAGTCCACACACAAGCCACTTCTTGGCCTTAGCATTCTTCTCCCACTTTCTCAAATACTCAACAGTGCAGTCAGCTCTTGTCTTTTACACGTCTACTCCTTCAGCAATCTTCTTCACGGTGGCCAAAGGACCATCAGTAACTATGTCCCACAGCTCATAGTTTTCACCAATTATATGATCTCTCATCCTGTTCTTCCACCAGGAGTAGTACTGGCTATTGAAGAGTGGAGGCCTAGCAGTTGATTGTCCTTCCCAGTTCTCAGGTAGTGCACTCATCTTGATATTTTCCTAAGGTGTTAGCCTCTTCAAGGATAACCTTCTCTGATACCAACTGATGTTCTAAACGTCAATACCACACAAGAGGGGGGTGATTTTTGTGGTGTCCGATTTTTGCGTGCACTAGTTATAGAAGGACCAGGTTCTTCTATGTGTTCCAACCTCTATTGTTTGCGGAATAATAAATATAGAAAATAAAGAACATAGAGATTTTTACGTGAAAAACACCTGGCTCAAAAGGTGAAAAAACCACGACCTACTTCCCAGTAGGATTTTCCCAAACTTTTTACTAAATCAGTGAGCCAAACAATATTTAGAAAAACTCTTTTATAAACCTAGGATTACCTCTAATCCCTTTGCAGCAAACTAACCTCTAGCTATTTGCGACAAACTCCAAATTAGCTATAACTTGAAACACACAGTACCTATTACAGACGCTTCTAGATAAAGCTGAAAAGGTACAAGTTGAAATCACCTACTACAAGTAAACGAGACTAAAAGACAACAGTTGGAACTGATTCTTCTAGCTGGTTCAAGTAGTTTCAGAGTCGCACACTTAAATCTCACACGAACTGCTTGCAAAATTGCCTTGCTAATTTTGCTCTCAATTCTTGCTTAACTTCTGCTTTTGTGTGTACCTGTACAATAAGAACAATCTGCAATATATAGGATTAGTGGACGAGAGATTTACTAGAGTTCTGATGCTACTCTTCCTTGGTGGAAGAGTTCTAGTTAATCCCAACTCCTCAAATCCTTCCTTATCTTTGATTATGTTCTTACTGAATAAGGAGTCCTTCTCCTTCATTTTGCAATCTTTTCAATCAGGAGATATCTCTTATTTCCCAGATTTCGTTTATCTCCTGCATGTGCACCTCACGTGCCTTTAACTCTGCATGTATCTATGTCTCCCAGTGATGGACTAGATTTATCTTTGAGTTCCTTTGTCAATCTTCAAAACCATTCAATTTTTTGGGCCAACAACTACTTATACTATTAGTACAATTTGAATTGTTAGAATACGTAAATAATTTGTCCCTTCGGGGACAACCAATAAGAAAAAACCTTACGGAATTGTAACGTACAATGTTTGATCTTTTAGGCGTAAAAGCTGTTAATTTAAGTTATGAAAAGGAAAAGCAATTAAAAATAACTAATAAACAATACTTTCTATGATGTATCATCAGTGATTGAGCATGATTATGACGGGGAATTTATTCTCAATTATCAAGTCAAACGTTTGAAAATTTGATTTCTAAATAATTAATTAATTAAGAAAGTCATATATGTAGATGGAATGAAAGGCTAATTATGAGGAGTTGCATTAAGGTCTAATTAGAAGATGGGGAAAGCTACAATGTTGGTGATGAGATTTTTTGCATTTTCTTGCCTTGTCGGATCACTCGTTATCCTTCTTACCAGCTCTAACTTCACATATTATGAACGCTTTATCTATTCAGACTATCAGCTTGATAATTTTAAGTTTACCGATTTTCATGTTTATATGTAAGTTCTTTCATTTTATTAATTTCTTTCTTCACTTTTTCCCTCCTTATTAGGTTGAGTGATATCTTTTTTTTTTGTTTGATTGGAATAAGGATTTTTATTTATGAGAACTACGAAATATTATTACATATATTTTTCACAGTCATCTCATTGGAATCAAAACTGTGCAAAACAGTAAACAAACTAAAGTTTTTAATAGCATTGACATGGCCCATGCTAGCTAGATTTTACATATTTCTTCTGAGACAGATCTAAGATGCACTTTCCCTACAACATCATCTTCCATTGCATTCTTTACCCATGGAGGAGGTGCATGTAGGATGACTGATTTATTCATGTTGCTATGCTTGAGACTGTCTTTTGCCAGAAGATATGCCACTCCGTTTGCTTCACGAAAACTGTGCCTGATTAGCGGATACCTCAATTGAGCTATTGACCACCTGCATGAATCAATAGTATGTTTGTAAATTTAATGATCAGTATATATTAAATTTATTACCTGAATCCGTTTCCACTTCAATTGGCTGTATGTTGAATTGGATTGCAATGTGTAGATCCTCCTCCAGTGCCAATAGCTCTCCTTGTGTGCTGCTTATGAGCTTTGTATTTCTCTAATATCCTAATATCCATTGGCCATGGCTATCCCTGATATCCTATTAGGTTGAGTGATCAATGAAAGGCTTGTTTAAATTGGTGGCTAAAAATGGCAAATTGAAGTATAAAGGCAACAAAAATATAATTATGACATAAATCAAACTTCTCCTCTCTCTGATTAAAATTCTGATAGATTGTAACTGGATCTTGATGTATAATTGATGGTAATTGCAGTTATATGCTTGTTTGTATTGGCGTGGGAATTGCATATAATCTCTTCCAAACACTTATGTCGCTAAGCATTGGAGTCAGTTTGCTGGACATATTTGGTGACATGGTACGTAAATTGAAGCTTCCCTAAATTGTCATTCTCAGCATATAAAATTATTCAATAATCTCAATAATCATTCTTTTTGCAAATTTGGAGCAGATAATATCAAATGTATTAGTCTCAGGAGCAGCAGCAAGCTACGGTTATACATTGGAGTTGGGTCGCACTAACGATCTACAACCACCAAGTTTCTTCAAAAAGATTTATGTTTCTGCTGGCCTCTCCTTATTGGCTACTCTGTTTACATTGATCTCTCTCATTTCTGCACACGCTGCACTTAGATTTCCTGCTCAACCAAGGGAGTGATGGAATGTTCATGATTATATTTATATATCTCTCATTTTCACTCAATTAATGTATGTTAATTTATTTTGATTAAGAGTTTGTTGTTTTCCTTCATTAATTTGATATGTCCTAAATTATTAATGAAATAAACCTGTAGATTTACAGTTCTGGTCTCTCTTTCAATTTTTCCATTTCTTCCTCCAAACAAATTCCTCAAGTGCTGCATGTATAAAAAAGTGTCTGTAGCTGCAGGCTATATATAGGATTACATATTTACTAGCCGTAATTTTTGGGTAATAATTAATATTTCATGGCGTTTACCTTTAAAACGGATAATAATTAAATTTGTACGTAGTTTTGAGGCTACGTGGATTGATTCGACACAAATAATCAAAAATATTAGATAAACGAATTAAGGATAAACGAATAATCAAACCAATGATGATGTTATGGCCGGGCTCGAACTTAGGTTGAATAGTATGTTTGCCCTCGATCAAATCCTCGATTCGAAACAACGATGAATGTAAAGTGACAATGAAGTAAGAACATTGCAACGGCTGAAAAGCAGAAAAATGAGTTTTATTGCCTTGGTCCGCATGTTACCATATATATTATTAAAGAAAAATTTTTTCCTGGAGAGTTTCATCCCTAGTACAATTCTAAAAGAAAAAAGTAAAAATCCTCCTTTCTCGTTAATTATTGATCCGCAATCAATATCGGGCGAGATTTGCCCCGTGATATCCAGTTGGGTGCGGATATCACAACCTTCTGTTAGTCGTGTGCAACTGTTTACCATATTTTCCAAAGTCTTGAGCTCATTCTGGTTCAGGGAGTGTTGCTTCATCAAGCTCAATGATGAGCACATCGTTCACCAGTTAACGGCCTCGGCACAAAAGGCTTCCATCCTCGATTTCAACCCCATATGTCCGTGCCCTTCTTCCGTCTTCCTCGCCGGGAAATCGGGTAGGCATTATTTCTGATTTCACCGGTATACACATGGGCCAATAATGTTGTAGTTAAGGTGCGTTTCTGTCCTGATTCCTGAAATACGTTCGCTGTATTTCCTTTTGCAATCGGTTAATCCAAAGTTGTACGATATTTGACCTCGTATGAGTACTAGACTTTGTAGTGTACGCTGTTTAAGATTATGAAAACGAAAGGCAATTAAAAATGGATAATAATGCACTCTACTTTTATTTGAAGTATCAGTATCATCGGTAGCGTTTCCAAAATTACAATTGAAAACTTTATAATAATAAGTATGACAAAAACCAATATTATATTTACAAGCATAATGTATTAATCATGTCATCACGTTGCTATGCCAATAGGAAAAAAGGTATAGACATTGGGGACGACGAAACTTAATGCATATTCTGGATCTGGGAGAGAGAGGAAAAAAATATTCAGTGTGCACGAATAAAACTTCGACCATTACAGATAATTTAGAAGAAAAAAAAATGGAACGAGAAAACTATCAATTAAAATCAGAGAATAGAGATAATATTAAGGAAGAATTATTTTCAATTTTCATGTCAAACGTTTGACAACTTGATTTTTTATTCCTCTGGAATAAGAAAAGGATATAGATGGAATAAAGGCTAATAATGAGTTGCAGTAAGGTCTAAGAAGACGGGAAAAGCAACAATGTTGGTGATGTTATCAAATATTATAATATTAGTGGATGTCTATAACTGCAAAAATGAGTATACATACTATTTTTTTTCATTAATTTCCCACAACTTCTTACCATTATCATTGTAACTCCAATACCTTCATGATCTTCCCCACGATCTTAATACTTAATACCATGTTTATGGCATCCCTTTGTATTACCTAAATATCATCCTATAAATAGAGGGCTTGGGTATCACGTGATACACACTTGATTAAATAAGATAGCTTTCTTCCTCTCTACATTTCTTGTCTATTTTCTTGTTTCATATTATTACTTTGAGCTTAGTTTCTTAACACATTATCAGCACGAAACACTAACCAAGTGAATATAACTTATTTGATAATGGAGGCTGACAACCATGAATCAATTTAGTTGAGCCTATGGAAATTTGGCAATCTCGTTTGCTATATCAATGTCACATTTGCTTTTATTATACATGGAGTATTATTTTTCAATTGCCATGAATTCTACAATTAACTTACTTTAGTAATTAAGACTTGGTCTAATTTGTGTTACTTAGCAATTTAGTTTTATTTGTGCAGATGTATATAAATGGAGTACATCTGCTTTCGAGTTGCAAACAAGAGCATATTTTGATGCCTTTATATTATCTTCCATATATACTACTCCGAAAGTTTTCAAGCCAAGTGTCATGACCCACTTCTCCCTCCGTAAGACGTCGTGACGGCACCTGGTCGCGACGACTAGGTAAGCCTAACTATTTCGAAATAACGGAAATAAAGCAGTAATTAACAACTAAACTTCAATAAATATTATATACTGACAAAAATGCTGCTCGACATGTACAAGTAAACCAGCGCTCGAATATAAATAGAATTCCCAAAACTCGATAGTCACGAGTCACAAGATCTAAGAATTTGTCTAACCGTTTCCTATACATTAGTGTCTAAAAGAATTAAAGGAGGAAAATAACATAAGGGATAGAGGGGGACTCCGAATATCTGCGGGCGCGGGAAGATATACCTTGAAGTCTCCAGTAAGCAGCAGCGACTGCACTAGCGATGAGGCTGACAAGATGTACCTGGATCTACACACAAAAAATATGTGCAAGAAGGGGTGTGAGTACACCATAATGGTACCCAGTTACTGCCAAGCATAACCTCGGTCGAGTAGTGATGAGGTCAGGTCAGGGCCCTACCGGAATATATATATATATATATATATATATATATATATATAT
>ML398538.1:0-72719 GCA_005239525.1 Nicotiana knightiana | reverse complement strand
AACCAGAGGTAAGTATCTCACAACTTAAAACTAAAATAAAGTTTTTATCTAAGGAGAAACTCTTTGAGATGCTACTGGACTTCATAGATGATTCCAAGGAAACAACCAAAGAGAAAGATCAACTATCTAAATAGTGTGCAATGCTAAAAACAAAATGCATGGACTTGGAGATAAGGGTCAGTGGATCTGAAAAGAAAAACACTGTCTTGATGAACCAGGTTCATCTACTCGAAACTGAGATTCTAGAGCTCAAATATTAAAACATAAAGTTAAGAATAGGATATAGTAAAAAGATAGTTGATCACTCTCATGTCTTGTTAGAAGAAAACATAGGAAAATTAAAAGATAAGATGTATGCTAAGTACGAGCAAATAAGAACTCTTAATGAACAACTTGGCAAAGTCAAACATGAATTAGATTGAACCTGTAAATGGAACAAATCCTCTGATGCCTTGATATGGCTTCAAGAGAATCACAGTAGCAACAGAAGAGGGATTGGTTTTGTGAGTCAATTTCCTAAGCGGGATCCATTGTGGGAAGACTTGTCACTATAAATATGAGTGTGCTGCAAAAGAGAAGGTCAGTCAGAAAAATGAGAGATTCATTAAAAAGAAAAACTGGCTACCAAACTGGGCCAGAAAAAATCTGATTCATCCATTCTCTCATAGAAAAGGACCAAAACTAGTTTGGGTTCTTAAAACTAACCTCTGATTTCCTTTTTTAGGTTCAAGTGAGAGGAAGCATCCAGGTTTGGTACTTGGATAGTGGCTGCTCAAAACATATGACTGGGAACATGGAACAGTTCCTTTCACTTGAAAGTCTCAAAGGAGGAAATGTCTCCTTTGGAAATAGAAAAAAGGTAAAATCATTGGGGTTGGTAAAGTAGGTAAGGATGATACACGATCTATTGAACATGTGTATCTCATAGATGGCTTGAAATATAGTCTGATCAGTGTATCACAACTATGTGACAGAGGTAACCTGGTTGCTTTTACTTCCACAAATTGTTCTGTCATCAACCTGCTTACTGACAAGATTGTTTTGCAGAGAAAAAGAATGAATAACATCTATGTCATAGATTTGTCCACACTGTCTGAAAATGAACTCACTTGTCTAAGTGTGTTGGACAGTGATCCCCTCCTGTGGCACAAACGACTTGGTCATGCAAGTCTAACGCAACTTAACAAACTAGTCTCTAAGGACTTAGTGGTAGGACTTACTAACATTAAGTTCAAGGAAGACAAAATTTTTGAGGCATGTGCCAAGGGGAAGCATGTAAGGTCCTCTTTCAAAAGTAAGAAAATGGTCAGTACCACCAAGACGTTGGAAGTGGTTCATATGGATCTACGCGGTCCTATGAGAACTTTAAGTAGAGGGGGTAAGAGATATGTGATGGTGCCAGTTGATGATTTTTCAAGGTTCACTTGGACCTTATTCCTGTCATCTAAGGATGAAGCATTTGATATGTTCACCTCATTTATTAAGAAAATTCAAAATCAATTGGGACATCAACCGGCATCAATAAGATCTGACTATGGTACTAAATTTCAGAATATTAAGTTTGCTGAGTTCTGTGATGAACATTGTGTTAATCATAATTTTTCTGCTCCTAGAACCCCACAACAAAATGGGCTTAATGAAAGGAAAAACAGAACTCTTGAAGACATGGCAAGAACCATGCTTCTATCAAGAAAACTACCTCACAGCTTCTAGGCAGAAGCAATTAAAACTGCACGCTACATTATTAATAGATGCATGACCAGAATTCTGGTAGAGAAAACTCCCTATGAGTTACTAAAAGGGAGAAAGCCCAACATATCCCATCTTAGGGCTTTTGGATGCAAGTGTTATGTGCATAATAATGGAAAAGATTCTCTAGGAAAATTTGATCCCAGAAGTGATGAGGGAGTGTTCTTAGGATATTGAACACATAGCAAAGCTTATAAAATATACAATAAAAGAAATATGTGTGTAGAAGAAAGTGTACATGTTGTGTTTGATGAAACTAACACTTTATCTTAGAGACAAGAACCAGAAGATGAGGAGCTTGGATTGGTGAGGAGCAATAACCACATTGAAGCACCTATGGCGGATGGAACAGGTGATGGACTAGGTTCAACAACCCCATGCAACTTTTGATTAGGGGAATTCTACATGGAAATACTGGCCATGATCCTGTTCCACAACTACAAAACAACATGGAACAATCCAGAAGTGAACAACTGGTACTCAAACCACACAAATATCAAATATCGCATCCTCTTGAGAACATCATAACAGATTTGATATCTGGAATCAAACCTAGATCCTTCTTGAAAAATCTGTGCGCGGTTGATGCATTTCTATCCTTGATTGAAGAACATTATTGAAACCCTACAAGATGCTGACTGGATAACAACAATGCAAGAAGAACTGAATCGATTTGAGAGAAGTCAAGTATGGCACTTGGTACCCATGCCACTAGACAGATCAGTGATTGGCACCAAGTGGGTATTTAGAAACAAGCTCGATGAGGATGGAACTGTTACAAGAAATAAGGCTAGACTGGTTTTTCAAGGATACATCCAAGAAGAGGGAATTGACTATGATGAGACTCTTGTGGCAAGATTGGAGGCAATCAGACTTCTTATAGCATTTGCTGCACACATGGAATTCACTCTTCATCAGATGGATGTAAAGAGTGCCTTTCTCAATGGCTATTTTAAGGAAGATGTATTTGTAAAACATTCTCCTGGTTTTTAAAGTAAAGAGTCACCTAATCATGTATATAAACTTGACAAGGCTCTCCATGCTCTCAAGCAAGCGCCTAGAGCTTGGTACGAGAGATTGTCAAAATTCCTGCTGGAACATGGGTACAACGAGACAAGATAGACAGTAATCAGTTCCTAAAGGAGAAGGGAAAATATCTTCTGATTGTACAAATATATGTTGATGATATCATATTTGGGGCAACTACTGAAAAGCTTAGCAACAAAATTGCTACATTAATGGGGAGTGAATTTGAAATGAGTATGATAGGTGAACTAACCTTCTTCTTAGGTTTGCAGATCAAACAATATCCACATGGCACAATGATACATCAACAGAAGTACGTGAAATAACTCCTCAAGAAATTCAAAATGGAGGAATCAAAGGAGATAGATACCCAATAGCCACAGCTACAAAATTGGATGTATATGAACATGGTTCATCCGTTGATCAGAAGACATACAGAGGGATGATTGAGCTTTTACTCTATCTTACTGCAGGTAGACCCGATATAGTGTTCAGTGTTGGACTATGTGCTAGGTTTCAATCCAAAGGAGTCCCACCTTACTGCAGTAAAAAGAATTTTAAGATATCTGAAGGGCACCACTGATCTGTGCCTTTTGTATCCTAAAGGTAGTAATTTTTACCTTATAGGATATGCTGATGCTGATTATGCAGGTTTCTTGGTTGACAGGAAAAGTACTTCAGGCATGGCTCACTTTTGGGCTCATGCATTGTCTCTTGGGCCACCAAGAAACAAAATTCAGTAGCATTGTCTACTGCTGAGGCTGAATATGTAGTTGCAACCTATTGTTGTGCCCAGTTGCTATGGATCAAGCAACAACTCCTGGACTTTGGTATAGATGTGGGATGCATTCCTATTTACTGTGATAACACTAGTGCAATCAGTGTGACTAAGAACCCGGTTCATCACAAGAGAACCAAGCACATAGATCTTAGGCACCATTTCCTGAGGGATAACTATAAAAAAGGAATGATCTCAATCAAATTATGTGCTACTAATCATCAAATTGCTGATACATTTACCAAATCATTGAGTAGGGATCATTATGAGAGAAACATGGTTGAATTAGGGATGATTACGATCACTAATTGAAAAAAATTGAAAAAAAAAAAATAAATTTTTTGTTAGAAAATTTTAATTAGGTACGTAATCAGATTAATCATTGCTCAGTACTATGTCTTTATCGCCATACTCTTCTGCAATTAATTAATATGATTCCCTAGTCACTAATGATATTTCTCTATCTTTGTGAATTGAGGCAAAATAAAGATTTTTAACAGGATGAACTTGGTTCATCCATGTTGGTTTACGTGACTGACAAGGTACGTTCTCATCTCCATACATGTATTAATTCAAGTATAGTCATAAATGCGCAGGACTCTATCCATTTATGGTTCAAATTCAATTCTCGTACTTACCCAAATATTGAACCAGTTTCAAAAAGTCCCGTCTCAATTAATTAGCCTAGTTTTAGGGGGAAAGTAACTGTCTAATCAATCTCCAATCACTGATAGTTCTTAATCGATTAGGATACTACTTGGTTAATTTTTGAAATCTCCCCAGCCACAAGTTATAAATAGACCGTCATTACTCATTGTGAATAAAACACCAGACGAACCCTGTTCAACTCACTCAACTCAAAAATTCCTACTGCCCTTTATTTTCTTCTCTCACTAGACAAATCAAAATTATGTCGTCTCCTGTACCAGATTCTTCTGACGCATACCGAAACAGAGATTATGATGGGGGAAACTATGTATCTAATTCAAACTGTCCCTCAGTCTATAGTTCCGAGTCTCCTAAAAAATCATCATCCCCAGAACATTCTACAACCCCTAAACCCACACCAAACCCTACCGCAGTCCTCAAAACCCGTCGTGTTATCGTTCTTACACGTAAATCTCTGGCTTCTGGTTCAAGAGAAAAACTCCTGGAAGAATTTTTACGTGCTGAGGAAGGCCCCAAACCAGAGTCATCCAATGATTCATTTAAATCAGCCAATGAACATGAATCACCTGGTTCATCCAGTGCTGAGAAAGGTAATACTGAAGTTACCTCTGATTTAAACCCTGCTGAGAATCGATTTTTTATTGTGGGCTCTGTGGTGGATGTGGAAGTGCCAAGAAAGAAAAAAGAATTGGGAAAGAGAAATATCTTCAGAACGAGGGTGAAGTAGATGTGAAGGGATCCGGGGAGGATGGTACCACGCTTGCAATTTGTGGCCCCATTCTTGAAAATCATGCCAGATGTCATGGTTTTAGGGGTAACTACTGAAGTTGAGGAAGCTGTTGTTGGGTTGGAGAACTTGATGAAGGAAATAGATGAACATGTTTCTTCTAGGGAAGAAACTTTGGCTGAAAGACTAACGAAGCTGGGAGACTCGTACAACCCCAAGAAGAGAAGGACTCCAAAGTCCAAAAAGTTTAAAGCCTCAGTTCCTTCAAAGAAAAGGAACACTGCTGATTATGTTGGTGTACATGTTCCTAGGGTACGTACAATGAGAAATATTGTACGAGAAGAGGAGGAGAAATTGGAAAAAGCTCTACAAGAGAGCAAAAGAAAGAAGGTAGAGAAGGGGAAATCAAAGGTAGGGGAACATGTTCTTGTTGATGACGAAGAGTTGGTGGACCTGGTCCAACAAGAAGAGGAGGTTGTTCCAGTGGTTACTAAGACTCCCAAGCCCAAAAAGGCTAAGACTTCTTCAAAGAAGTCAGCTACTGTGTCCATCACCACTAGGAGTACTGCTTCAAGGACAAGTTCTAAGATAAAGAAGGTGAAGAAAGTACATATTATTTATAGGGATGATGATCCAGAATGGAGTGGAGAGGAAGAGAAGGAGGTTGGAGAAGTGTCTACTGACAAATTTTCCATGTTTGGCAAGAGAAAAATCTTGAAAGGGAAATTGTTGAAGGATTTTGAGGAGCCTGGAATGAGGTATTTATTGGATTTTCTGGCAGCGCAGGGCTGGAAGGACATGGTCCTTCGTATGGAAGGCATGCTGGTCAGAAATGGGGTTGTGGAGTTCATGGGGAATGCCACAGTCATTGGAGGTAGGGCCACTTCATTGGTCAAAGGAGTTGAAGTCTCCTTTGATGCTCAAGAACTGGGAGTCATTCTAAACATTCCAGCTGAGGGTTATGAAGACTACACGAGGCAGAGATGGCCGTGTTTAGATGGAATGGCCTCAGCTCTCAATATCACGAGATTCTTCTGCGACGATGAGAAGGAGATTGAACCTAGGGATGTGTACAAGAGTAAGATGAAGCCTAAGCATAAGTTGTTCTTTAAATTTGTGATCAAGTTCCTGCTGCCCAGACAAGAACGTAGACACACTGCTAACTACATGGATTTAACAGTTATGGAGTATCTGTACAGAGGCAAGCAGATTAATTGACCAGCTTTTATCATCCAACTCTTGAACAGAGTGGTGAATGGCAGCAAAGCGCATGCGATACCTTATGGCTTTATTTTGACTGCCACTCTTGCTCATTTTGGAGTTCCTACAAAGAAGGCTGAGATGGCTACTGCTAAGGATTTATTTGGGAAGGACACTCTGGTGTATTGTGATTATACTGTCAATGCCCCGGCAGATGAAACTGGTTCATCTGGGAAGCTACCAGTCAACAGCAAGGTCCGTACTTTGGTGCAAGAAAGTGAGTTAAAGGATATGGAGATCCTTCGATTGAGGTATCGCTTAATTGAGGTGAAAGTTGAGTGTGATGCTCTCAAAGTTGAGTTAGCAAAGGAGAAGGAGAAAAATGAAGGTGTTTTACACCAAATGTTGTCCCTTCTACAAACCAAGAACCCAGCCTCATCTGCACCCTCCCAGCCTTAGGAATGTCTAGTGCTACCCCTCAAAACCTATCAAGTGTCCAATTCGGGACAGGATCTAGTTTTTGTTTTAGTTTTTATTATGTTTTTCTCATGTTTTGGCTGTCATTGATTTTAATCTGTTCTGGTGCTCATCATCCCTGTTAATCAATGAAAGCTGATGTTTTGAAAAATGTCTCAATTTCTTATTTATCTTACATTATTAGTTTCTTGTGATGATTAATCATGTTTGCACCTGCAGCTGCCTAAATTCGCCATTAGTGAGAATTAAAAACTGGTAAGTATCATTTTGCAACTTTTCGATGATGCCAAAAGGGGGAAGATTGTTTTGATTATCAAAAACTGATATTTATAACCTACTGAACCTAGTTCTCAATGATTAATGCTTAAAAATATACAAAGTTTTTGAAGTGTATACAGGATAAAAGCACAAAGTTTGTCATCATCAAAAAGGGGGAATTTGTTGGCCCCTGTCACTAAATTGGTTTTGAAGATTGACAAATGTTGACAAGATGAACCATGCCATCAAATCATACACACCTGAACGGAGCAGTTGGCACAAAAATCGTACAAACATAAGAGATATCAGTGATTGCTGAGTATCAAAGAACTAAGAGGATGTCTCCTAATACGAAAAGATTGCAAACTGATGTATATGAAAAAAGTTGAATTCAACAAAGACAGAAATAAAGGAAGGAAGTTGAGTTTGATAAGAACTTGTTCTCCCAGGTAGAATCGGGCCAGAACTCAACAATTGACATTATAAATACTCAAAGTATTAGTGCTGAAAAGAAGAGACAAAAAGAAAGCGCAAAGGCTAAATTGAATGAAGTTCTGTAAGCAAAATTCCAGGGTTATTTGCAAGCAGAAGTATTGTGCAAAGACTACAATTCAGCTAGAATAAATAGTTCCATTCGTTTATCATTAAGTCTAGTTGGGTGTAATAGGAGTTTTAACATTGTATCTTTTCAACTTTCTTAGAAGTAAATTGCAATAGGTACACACTGTTCAAGTTAGAGTTAGCTTGACGTCTGTAGAAATTAGCTGGAGGCTAGTTGATACAAAGAGGATTAGAGTTAGTCCTAGGATTACAAAAAAATTTATTTTGTAAGTCCGTTTTGGATCAGAGTTTTTAGTGAAGTTTTTGAGCAAATCTTACTGAGGAGAAGGTCGTGGTTTTTTCACCTTTTTGAGCCAGGTGTTTTTCCACGTAAAAATATCTTTGTCTTTACATTACTGCTTTGTTATTCCACAAATAGTAGTAAGTAGTACAGCTAGAAGAACCAGGTTCTTCTTATTAGACAACACTCGAAAATTGGGTACTGCACAATTAACTTATAATATTGTGTAGTATTGACGTCTATAACATCACGAACCGTACACTTACTAGCCAAAATACACATGTACATTACCCATGATATGTCTACGGAGCCTCTATGAGTAGGGTAAGTTTAAACAATGTTTGTCGGCGACAAGGCCCCGACTATACCTTACACCATAAAATCAACTCAAAATAAAGCGGCATGAACCACACGTGGCCCCGGGAGGAAGTGGGGCTCACAAATTCAGCTGATGGAGTGGAGAGGAGGCACTACTGACGGTGCGTTGAATTACCTGCTATAGAGTCACCTACAGTCATATAAGAAAATGTAGCACCCCCGGAAAAAGGGACGATAGTACTGTGGAATAGTACTAGTATGTATGAACAAACTTTATCATTAGTACAATAAAACAATACACAAATAAGAGACAGTAATAGAACCAATCAATCAATGCATGTGGAAAGAAACAACCAAAATCAACAAGTTTCACAATCTCTGCTTTTCCCCTTTCAACATCACCATATTCAAGAGTTTCATAGATTTTAATTTCAATAGTGATAATGATCACGTTCCATCCTTATTACCTCGGCCACCCTTATCGCCACAACCCATCATCCTACTTCGTGTTGCGGCGCGCAACCCGATCCCACCTGACAATCATATTTCGTAACAATAACCACAAACAATTAAATCACAAGAATAATTCATTTCAAGGAACACAAGTTCATGTCAACAATTCGATATTTGAGCTCAAGGCACAATTACTCTCACCAAGCAGTAATTCATGTATACGGTGTTGCCATAATCGTTCAACTCATTTACATCATTTCACAATACCCTTTTTCATTACTTACCACGCATGGTTTTTTTAGCCATCATATACATTCCCAAACTTGGGCAAATTAACATTCTTTCATTCATTAACACATACTTTCATATCGATACCCTTGAGCGTTTACGAGCTTTGCACCTAATAAGATAGGCACATCAAAACACTCTTCACAATCTCATATAGCACGGTAGTATGGCAATCAACTATGACAATCAGAGAATAAAATCTTACGTCTCAACACATTTTAACAATCAATTCACATATTTTCAAACAAGGTACACACACCGTATGGTCGGGCCTAACAAGAGGATTCTACAAAGGTTAAAGTTATCCATACATACCTCAAATAGATTTTCCTTAGGTTTATACAATACACCAACACCTCTAGCCATAAAAATCTATAAGGAGATAGGGGAAATCGATTAATAATTAGGAAGATTACCCATGGTGTATCTTTCTTGGGAATTTCATTTCATCAAACACCTAACATGTGAAGTAGACTACAAGGTTTAGAAATGGTAATTCCTTCTTCCCTCAACCAATTTTAACATGAACTACCCAAATTAGTTCTTTAGCATCACATACTACAACTTAGTCCCACATGCATGGACTATTTCTCACCCCACCACATATTTGAACCCTCAACTTCTTGCATGAAATTTTGGAAGTAGGACTTACCCGGATGGAGGACAATCTATGGTTATCTTCCTTGATTCTTGAAGACTTGAGCAAGATTTGGATGATTATGAAGTTATGCCCCTTATTTCTCTCTCTATATGCTCTCATCTCTCTCTAAAATCAGTAAAAAATGACCCCAAATGAAGCCCCTAAACCTATTTATGAAAATGGGGTCGGGTTATAAAAATAAGAAAAATAAACCTCCGTAACAGGGTCTGCGGTCGAAGAATGGACCGCAAAACCAGAATGTTGGCCACAGAGTGAATCGCAAAATAGCTGCCCAAAACTGGGCTACACTATCCAAATGTGCGACCTAATCTGCCATCGCAGAGTCAACATGCGACATGAAATGCGATCGCAGATTTGACACAGGATCGCATTTTTTTCAGCCTTCTGTAATTTGACCATAACTTTGCGTAGGAATGTCAAAATGACAAATGGTTTGAAGAGTTGGATACTAGACACAATGACCTTTCATTTGATAGGTTATTGATCACATAATACATTATATATAAATACATATGCTCGTTCAAAGTGTGGACTAGTGCAAGTAGCTTTGGAATTTTAGCCTATTATGAAATTTTCCCACTTGGATTGGACTTAAGCCTCTCCTTGGACCCTACCTTACTTATTATACGACTCATACACTAATTCACCATATCCCATTCATTTACCTCATATTTAAAGGAAATAAAATATTACAATTTGTCTACCTGGCACCCTGAATCCTATATTGCTTAGTAAAATTTTCTGGGGCCTTACACGCATAATGGTCGCATACACGGGAAGAACACTACACCATTTGTGGACAACTATGCAGTCTAATATGGATCATATTTCGGTTCTGCGGACCGCATAACTGTTACATTGTTGCCCTTTGATTTTTTGGAGAGAGGTTATCCGACGCACTATGCGATCGCATAACATGTATGAGGACCGCATAGTGGTCGCATACCTGGGCAGTTGTTTTTCAATTTTTTCCCACCTGAAGGGCCATTCTGCGGTCGACACTGCGGACCGCACATCAAAAATGTGATCGCGTTCCTGACTTCATTCCGGTGTCGGGCTTCTATTTTTCTAATTTTTAAACCCGACCCCAGTTTATTAAAACACCCCTGCCCTTCATTTTTAACTCATTCCTGAGCAAAAATAGAGAGAAGGGAGAGAGGGTTCTTGAGAGAGAAAGTTCTTCATCAAAATTGATTCTTCAAAGTCACTTAAGCCCGGAATCTATCGAGTTAGTGTTGTCTTCTTCACTCAGAGAGGTAAGTCTTCATCCGATTTTTCCCCGAAGTTCTAAGATTTTAATTAATAATAAAACACATAGGATGGTTCTTGACAATGGAGGTCAAACCCATGCATGCATGTGAGTAAAACTTCTTAATCTAGAAAAAAATGGTAAGAGGGTTGGGATAAAACTCACAAAGAAGAGGTGGTAATCTAATAGGGTCGCCTAGCGTTCGATAAAATTCTTAAAAGAGTTCAAATTGTATGCATGATTTCCAATTCTAAGTTGAATACGTTTAATTGTGAACTAGATTGACGGTACTAGTCGGTTCAGTGATTTGTGAGTAAAAGTTAAAAAGCAATTTCGACCCCAGGTATGTATGGCTAACTTTAACCTTTGTAGAATCCTCTTGTTGGGTCCGAGGATACAGCATGTGTACCTTGTTTGAAAATATATGAATTGATTGTTCAAATGTGTTGAGACATAAGACTCTATTATCTGATTGTCCTAGTTGATTGTCATACTACCGTGCTATATGAGATTGTGAAAAGTGTGTTGATGTGCCTATCTTATTATGTGCAAAACTCATAAATGCTCGAGGGTATCGATATGAAAGTATGTGTTGATGAATGAAAGAATGCTAATGTGCCCAAGTGTGGGAGTATAAATTATGGCTAAAAATCGTGCGTGGTAAATAATGAAAAAGGGTATTGTGAAAGGAAGTAAATGAGTTGAACGATTATGGCAACACTGTGTACATGAATTACTGCTTAGTGAGAGTCATTGTGCCTTGAGTTCAAATAGCGAACTGTTGATGTGAACTTGTGTTCCTTGAAATGAAGAATTCTTGTGATTTAATGGTTTGAGGTTGTTGTTACAAAATATGATTGTCAGGTGGGATCGGGTTGCGCGCCGCAACATGAAGTAATTAGGATGATGGGTTGTGGTGATAAGGGTTTCCGAGGTAATAAGGGTGGGCGAGGTAATAATGATGGAATGTGATCATTATCACTATTGAAATGAAAATCTATGGAACTCTTGCATATGGTGATGTTGAAAGGGGAAAAGGAGAGATTGTGAAACTTGTTGATTTTGGTTGTTTCTTTCCACGTACCTTGATTGATTCGTTCTATTACTGTCTCTTATCTATTTATTGTTTGATTGTACCTGGGATAAAGTTTTTTCATACATACTAGTACTATTCCACAGTACTAACGTCTTTTTTGCCGGGGGCGCTACATTTTCT
This sequence comes from Nicotiana knightiana, assembly GCA_005239525.1. Lineage (NCBI taxonomy): Eukaryota > Viridiplantae > Streptophyta > Magnoliopsida > Solanales > Solanaceae > Nicotiana > Nicotiana knightiana. Next base: position 60,809 of record ML398538.1, on the reverse strand, counting down.
TATATGGATGTAGGTAGTTCTACAGCAGGTAATTCAGCCCACCGTCAGTGGTGCCTCCTCTCCTTTCATTCAGCTCTTCTGGTGAGCCCCACTCCCTCTCGGGGCCACATGTGGCTCATGTCTCCTTATTTTGAGTTTATTGTGTAGTGTAAGGTATAGCCGGGGCCTTGTTGCCGGCAAGTATTATATAAATCTTTTGTATTCGTAGAGGCTCCGTATACACAATGTGGGTAATGTACATGTGTCTTTTTGGTAGTAAGTGTACGTTCCAAAATCGTGGTCCACGTTGTAAATGTTGTATGTAATTTGTAAGCATTTGGATCATATGTTGGTTTTGATGAAAAGGTAGAAATGAAATCAAATCTTAAGTTTATGCTTAAGTCTTAATTTCTAGTTCACATGAGTAATGTATATTGATATCATGGGGTAGTACGTGGGATAGATGAGGAAAATCCAGGTTCGCCTGACTGGGGTCACCCGGTTGAGCGTCGTTCGTGTCCCTCGATTTTGGGGCGTGACAAACTTGGTATCAGAGCCTAAGGTTTTTAAAGTGTCATAGGATGTCTTGGATTCATGTCCAGTAGAGCCCTTCTTATTAGTATGTTCTCGACCACATCTATTATTAGGGGGCCACATGGACATTTAGGAAATTACCCTTTCCTTTGTTACTCTATATCGTGCGGTGAAGTGGAACGAGAAAATATTCTTGTGTAACTCGTGCCCTGTTCAAATTTTTTCAATAATGGCACCAAAGAAGAGAGCTCGACTCGGCCTAGAAGCAAATGTCACCCCAACTGTGGCTGTGAATTCTGTACTCGATGGTGCGGGTGAGAGCGAATCCCCAACATTGAATCCACCTGGCCTTTCAGTTCCAGACCAGAGTGTTCCTATTCCTGCTGCGGCAGAGTGTGCTACAACCCCTTCCGCTGATATTCCTGATCTTTCTTCGATTCCAGCTTCTGGTCCCGGTACTTCCGATGGGGACCTCAGGGGAGCTATTCATATGTTGGCTCAGTTAGTGCCCGCTCAGGCCCAAAGATCTCATGTTGGCCCTGTGCCCTCTAGCGGACAGGGAGATTCCGCCGGTTTCTGAGTCAACCAGTTTTTAGTGGTTGGCCCCTCCAGGGTTCTCATGTATTGATTTAGAGGCCGATCCGCAGGATTTTCTAGATGATATGTACAAGACGCTTCAGGTTATGAAGGCTACAGAGAAAGAGGGGGTTGAGTTAGCATCTTAGAGGCTGAGGGGAGCAGCGTATTCATGGTTCGAGATGTGGGAGAATTCCCGTTGGGAGGGAAGTCCTCCGGCGAGATGGGATGAGTTCGTTGATTCTTTCATGGATCACTTCTTTCCTACCGAGACTGTGGCAGCACGTGCTACGGAGTTTGAGGTCCCCAAGTAGGGTAATATGAGTGTGTGGGAGTACCATATGGAGTTCGTGAGATTATACAAGTACACTCCTCAGTTGGTATCGACTATTGATGCCAGAGTTCGACGGTTTGTTCAGAGCCTCAGTCCCTTGGTTGTGAATGAAGCTGCTACAGCTGCCTTGCACTCAGGTCACAGGAAGCTAGAAAATTGAAAATAAGGTCGGAAAGGGAGAGTATTAGCAGGGCTCGATCAGCGGACCACTCGGGGAGTTCAGTTAGAGGAGGGAGACCAGTGTAGGGGAGAGGACCATCAGGGCCATCCCAGTCTTATGCTCAGTCCTCATCTAGTGCACTGCCACTAGTGCGACGTGATCAGCAGAACAGTCGTTGGGGACCAGGATCAGAAAGTAGGAGGCCCCATCAGTCCGATCGTTTAGGAGGGAGGTTCGAGCTGCAGATGAGGGCTATGTGCCCTAAGTGTGGGAGGTTCCATACCGAGCCTTGCTACCTAGATATCCTGGTATGCTACGGGTGTGGGGTGAGAGCTCATATTAAGCGAGATTGTCGTGCGCCCAGTCAGGGCATGGGTAGTAGTTTATCTCAGCCGTCCGGTTCTTCAGTTGCCACATCTTCAGTGCGTCCTCCAGCTCCAGCAGGGCGTGGTGCAATTAGGGGTAAAGTATGAGGTAGAGGTGGACCCAGTTGCTTTTATGCTTTGAGTGGTTTCCAGAGTGCGGAGGCTTCTCCAGATGTTATTACAGATATTATAACTGCTCAAGCACTTGGTGTTTATTCTATTATTGATCTGGGGTCCTCTCTGTCATATGTTACCCCATTTATTGCTTCAAGTTTTGGGATAGAACCCGAAGAGCTTCATGAGTCGTTCTCTGTGTCGACTCTTGTTGGTGATCCCATTACAGCTGCAGGAGTCTTTAGGAATTATGTCGTCATAGTGTGTGGTCGAGATACCACGGCCGATCTGATCGAAAATGGGATGGTAGATTTTGATGTTATCACGGGAATGGATTGGCTTTACTCGTGCTTTGCTAAAATCGACTGCCAAACCAGAAATAGGAGACTAGAGTTTCCTAATGAGTCATTTATTGAGTGAAAATGGAATGGTGTGGTGCCAAAGGGTAGGTTTATTTCCTACCTTAAGTCCTCGAAGATGATTAAAAAGGGGTGTGTTTATCATTTTGTCTGGGTTGCAGACACCACTTCAGAAGTGTCTGCCCCCGAGTCTGTCCCAGTCGTGAATGAGATTCTTGAAGTATTTCTGGACGAACTTCAAGGGATTCCTCCAGATAGAAAGATCGATTTCAGGATTTATGTATTGCCAGATACGCAGCCAATATATATTCCACCATACAGAATGACGCCAGTAGAGTTGAGAGAGTTAAATGAGCAGTTGAAATACTTAATAGAGAAGGGGTTCATTCGTCCTAGTGTGTCACCGTGGGGCGCTCCGGTTCTTTTCATCAGGAAGGAGAATGGGTCGCTTCGGATGTGTATTGACTATCGACAGCTCAACAAAGTCACTATCAAAAACAAGTATCCATTGCCTCGGATAGATGATTTGTTCGAACAATTGCAGAGTGTGAGGTTTTTCTCCATAATTGATTTACGGTCGGGGTATCTCCAGGTGAAGATCAGAGAGCAGGATATTCCAAAGACCGCCTTCAGAACTCGTTATGGCCATTTTGAATTTTTGGTAATGTCCTTTGGACTAACCAATGCTCCAGCGACTTTCATGGATCGTATGAATCGGGTTTTCAAACCGTTTCTTGACTCCTTCATGATTGTTCTTATTGATGACATCCTTGTCTACTCGTGGAGTCGGGAGGATCCTGCTAATCACCTCAGAGCAGTTCTGCAGACTCTTCATCAGCACCAATTGTATGCCATGTTTTCAAAATGTGAATTTTGGTTGGATTTAGTCGCATTTTTGGGTCATGTTATTTCCAGAGAAGGGATTAAGGTTGATCCCTAGAAGAAGTGGTAAAGGATCGGCCCTGGACCAACGACCCTGACAGAGGTTCGTAGTTTCTTGGGTCTAACTGGGTATTATCGGAGGTTTGTGGAGGGGTTCTCTACCCTTGACTAAATTTATGCGGAAAGCAACTATTTTCCAATGGTCCGAAGCTTGTGAGAAGAGCTTTCAGGAATTGAAATCAAGATTGACTTCAGCACCGGTGTTAACTTTTCCAGAAGGCACAGAGTGATTTGTGGGTTTTTGTGATGCTTCAAGGGTTGGTTTGGGATGTGTGTTGATGCAACATAGGAAGGTTATAGCCTATGCTTCCAGGCAACCCAATAATCATGAGAAGAATTATCCGACGCATGATTTAGAACTCGCGGAGTCCATGTGGACGTGTTCTCAAGCCACAAGAGTCTCCAGTATTTGTTCAAATAGAAGGACTTGAGTTTAAGGCAGTGACGATGGTTAAAATTGCTTAAGGATTATGATATGATCATTTTGTACCATCCAGGGAAGGCGAATGTGGTGGCCGACGCTCTCAGTCGGATGTCTATGTGTAGTTTTGCTCATTTGAAAGTGGATCAGAGGCCTATAGCCCGAGAGATTTATCAATTGTCCAGTATGGGGGTCTGCCTCTCGACCTCAGACGAGGGAAATATTATGGTGCATAATGGGGCAGAATTATCAATTGTAGCGGAAGTCAAGGAAAAGCAGTATATGGATCCGGCATTGGCGCAGTTGAAGGAGGCAGATTTGAATAACAAGATTTCAGCATTTTCACTCGGTAGCGATGATGGTGTTTAACGGTGCTAGGGAAGGCTATGTGTTTCTGATGTGGATAATCTTCGGGAGAGGGTGATGGCGGAAGCTCACAATTCTAGGTATTCCGTGCACCTAGGTTCTACAAAAATGTATCAAGATCTCCGGGAAGTTTATTGGTGGAGCAGTATGAGGATAGGTGTGGCAGACTTTGTATCTAAATGTCCGAATTGTCAGCAGGTGAAGGCCGAGCATCAGAGGTCCGGTGGGTTAACTCAGCTTATGGAAATTCCAATGTGGAAATGGGAAATGATCAACATGGCTTTAGTGGTAGGGTTACCTCGCACTCACCGCAAGTTCGACTCGATTTGGGTGATAGTGGATCGATTCACGAAACTAGCTCAGTTCTTGCTAGTCAAGTCCACAGATACTGCAAAATAGTACGGTCGGCTGTATATCAAGGAAATAGTCAGGATTCATGGCACTCCAGTTTCTATTATCTCAGATCGAGGAGCCCAGTTCACGGCTAATTTTTGGAGGAAATTTCAGCAACGTTTGGGTACTCAGGTAAATCTCAACACGACTTTCCATCCGCAGACTGATGGTCAAGCAGAGCGGACTATTCATGCGCTTGAAGATATATTACGGGCTTGTGTGTTGGACTTCAAGGGTAGTTTGGATGATCATTTACCGCTTATCGAATTTGCTTACAATAACAGCTTTCAAGCTAGTATTCAGATGGCTTATGTTGAGGCATTGTACGGAAGAAGGTGTAGATATCCAATTGGGTGGTTCGAGGTTAGTGAAGCAGAATTGTTAGGGCCAGATCTTGTGCACCAGGCGTTGAAAAAGTCAGAGTCACTCATGAGAGGATGAAAACTGCTCAGAGCCGTCAAAAATCCTATGCGGACGTTCATCCAACAGAATTGGAATTCCAAGTAGATGATTGGGTAATCTTGAAGGTATCTCCCATGAAGGGAGTGATGCGGTTTGGGAAGAATGGGAAATTGATCCCAAGGTACGTCATGCCATATTAGATTGCTCAAAGGATTTGACAAGTGGCTTATAGGTTGGAATTACCCCCTGAATTGTCATTAGTGCATCCGGTGTTCCACGTGTCTATGTTGAAGAAAGTGGTTGGAGATCCATCAGCCATCGTGCTAGTTGAGACAATTGAGGTTAATGAAGGCGGTCTTAGTTGAAGAAAGTAGTTGGAGATCCATTGAGCCATCATGCTGTGTAGTGATGCTTGGAAATGTGTTTTGGGGGCTCTCTGAGAGGTAGATAGCCCTAATTACAAAGGAAACTCTGGCGAAATTTTTCTGAAATTATTGGAGTTAGTGAAAATCCGGAAGTTTGCATATCATGCTTTCAAAACTAATTGATTTAAAAAATCCTCATTCGAGAATGAATGATTTTTAAGNGGGGAGGATGTAAAGACCCGTAAAATTTTCTTGTTTAAAATAATGCCCGAACGAGTCCCTGAGTTGTTTTAACTGTGGGGATTTTTTTTAAACGGGCCTAATTTGAGTAAAAAGTACCCCAGGACTAAAAGAATAAAATTTTCCAGAAAGTAGGCGTTATGCGACGCACTATGCAATCGCATAATGTGTATGCGTACCGCATAATAGTCGCATACACGAGAAGACCATTGCCCCATTTTAGGACAACTATGCGGTCCAATATGCAACCACATTTCGGTTCCGCGGATCGCATAGCTATCACATTGTTGCCCTTTGATTTTTTGGAGGAGGTTATGCGACGCACTATGCGATCGCATAAACTGTATGCGGACCGCATTGTGGTCGCATACCTAGGCAGATTTTTTTGATTTTTGTCCACCTGGAAGGACATTGTGCGGTCGACTCTGCGGAGCGCATGTCAGCAATGCGATCGCATTCCTGACCGCATTCCGGTGTCGGGCTCCTATATTTCTAATTTTAAAACCCGACCCCAATTCATTAAAACACCCATCCCATTCATTTTTAACTTATTTCTAAGCAAAAATAAAGAGAAAGGAGAGAGGGTTCCTGAGAGAGAAAGTTCATCATCAAAAGTGATTCTTCAAAGTCGCTTAAGCTGGAATCTATCGAGTGAGTGTTATCTTCTTCACTCAAAGAGGTAATTCTTCACCCCATTTTTCCCCAAAGTTCTCAGATTTTAATTAACAATAAAACACATAGGATGGTTCTTAAAAATGGAGGTCAAACCCATGCATGCATGTGAGTAAAACTTCTTAATCTAGAAAAAAGGGAAGAGGGTTGAGGTAAAATTCACAAAGAAGGGGTGGTAATCTAATGGGGTCACCTTGCATTCGATAAAATGCTTAAAAGAGTTAAAATTGTATGCATGAATTCCAATTCTGAGTTGAATACGTTTAATTGTGAACTAGATTGACGGTACTAGTTGGTTCGGTGATTTGTGAGTAAAAGTTAAAAAGGAATTTCAACCCCAGGTATGTATGGCTAACTTTAACCTTTGTAGAATCCTCTTGTTAGGTCCGAGCATACGACATGTGTACCTTGTTTGAAAATATGTGAATTGATTATTCAAATGTGTTAAGACGTAAGATTCTGTTCTCTGATTGTCCTAGTTGATTGTCATACTAACGTGCTATATGAGATTGAGAAAAGTGTTTTGATGTGCCTATCTTATTATGTGCAAAGCTCGTAAATGCTCGAGGGTATAGATATGAAAGTATGTGTTGGTGAATGAAAGAATGTTAATTTGCCCAAGTGTGGGAATGTAAATGATGGCTAAAAAATCGTGCGTGGTAAGTAATGAAAAAGGTTATTGTGAAAGGATGTAAATGAGTATAAGGATTATGGCAACACCATGTAAATGAATTACTGCTTCGTGGATGTCATTGTGCCTTGAGCTCAAATAGTGAATTGTTGATGTGAACTTGTGTTCCTTGAAAAGAAGAATTCTTGTGATTTAATGGTTTGAGGTTGTTGTTACGAAATATGTTTGTCAGGTGGGATCGGGTTGCGTGCCACAACACAAAGTAATAAGGATGATGGGTTGTGGTGACAAGGGTGGCCGAGGTAATAAGGGTGTCCGAGGTAATAAGGATTGAATGTGATCATTATCACTATTGAAATTAAAATCTATGAAACTCTTGAATATGGTGATGTTGAAAGGGGAAAAGAGAGATTGTGAAACTTGTTGATTTTTGTTGTTTCTTTCCACGTGCCTTGATTGATCAGTTCTATTAATTTCTCTTATCAGTGTATTTTTTTATTGTACTTTGGATAAAGTTTTTTCATACATACTAGTACTATTCCACAGTACTAACGTCCCTTTTGCCGGGGGCGCTACATTTTCTTATATGAATGTAGGTGGTTCTACAGCAGGTAATTCAGCCCACCGCCAGTAGTGCCTCTTCTCCTTCTTGTCAGCTGTTCTGGTGAGCCTCAGTCCCTCTCGGGGCCACGTGTAGCTCATATCGCCTTATTTTGAGTTTATTGTGTAGTGTCAGGTATAGTCAGGGCCTTGTTGCCGGCAAGTATTATATATATCTTTTGTATTCGAAGAGGCTCTGTAGACACAATGTGGGTAATGTACAAGTGTATTTTGGGTAGTAAGCGTATGGTTCAGAATCGTTGTCCACGTTGTAAATGTTGTATGTAATTTGTAAGCATTTGAATCATATGTTGGTTTTGATGAAAAGATAGAAATGAAATCAAATCGTAAGTTTATTCTTAAGTTTTAATTGCTAGTTCACATGAGTAAGGTATATTGATATTACGGGGTAGTAGGTGGGATAGGTGAGGGAAATCCAGGTCCGCTTGTCTGGGGTCACCCGGTTGAGCGCCGGTCGTGCCCCTCGATTTTAGGGCGTGACACTATAACTTCGTGACTTGCCCTTATATGGGCTTATCGGATTTGGGTTGGTTTCTTGTTGTTCAACAGTGTAATTAGGTGCAGCTGTTACATGATATTTTCCTTCCTTGTTTAGTGATTCGTAATATCCCTAGCTCTCCTTATTATGTTTGTTTCTCGTGAACTGGTCTTGCCTATCTTGTGGTCAAAGTTTCTTGAGGTGATGTATTAATTGTATCTTGAACTGTTGCCATTATTTTTGTTGTACTTGTTGTGGTGATACACGAGGTTTCTGCCGTGCGGTCATTGATATGGGGATTTGCACGAGGTTTCTGTCTTGCCGTGTTTACTACTTATATTGCATATGCGGCGTGATAAGGCGGGATACGAGATTGAGTGTTGCGCGTGTGGCATGACAAGGTGGGAACACGTTTATGCACGTGTGGCGAAACAAGGAGGGCATATACTGTACTATTGAATATGTGGCGTGACAAGGTGGGTTATGTCAGGGATTGGCTGTGATACTTGTGTTGGTCTGGGGGCATTCCTTGTTGTTGATATTGTGTACTGTAACACTTACTGTGTGAGTTCATTCATGTGGAAACTTATAAGATGAAAATGTACGTGTTGCCCCTTTTGTTTTCCTTATGTTTATTAGTTGTTGAAATCATGTTAGGACACCTGCACAAGCATACACGTAGTTAAGTACTACTAATGGATTCAGGACTCCTTGTTGTTGTCAAGTATAGATACTTTTGTTGTGCTTACCGTATGGGTGGGAATGACCCAATTGGCATGTGAGTCGTCGGTGTAGTAAGTACTCGAATGAGGGCGCAAGATGCCAAGTGTTAGGGTTCGATTATCGGGACCCGTAAATGGTGATTTGTTCGAGGTTTGGAACCTCATGAAGATGACTATGAATTTAATGTTGAAGTGGTAGAAGTTGTTGAGTCAGCCCATGTACGTGCATACTTATATGCTGGATTTGTTTGTGTTCTATTCAGTATTGTGTTACTTCATGGTCTTTCTGCTCATATTCATTGTTTTCCTTCAATATCGAATTCATTTTCTTGTTAGCTATATTGCGTAGCCTTTATGTGTATATCATCATTTCCCTGATTCCTATATTGATACTTGTTCAGTTTTATTAGACCAGTGGGTGTCTTGACTAGCTCTCGTCACTACTTCACCTAGGTTAGTCTTGATACTTACTGGGCACCGTTGTGGTGTGCTCATACTACTCTTCTGCACATTTTTTTTGTGCAGATTCAAGATTTTCGCATAGCCGGCCGATTGATTGTCAGTTGTGCGGTTGCTGTTGTGGACACTCAAGGTAAAACCGCTTCAGCGTTCGCGGTTTCGGAGTCACCATCTTATATTTTTGTTTGTACTGTTGTACTTATTTCTGAATAGTGGTATTTTTAGGAGTTTTAGTGTAAATTCTTAAAAGCTTATGACTTGTACGTCCAGGTTTTTGGAATATACAATGTGTACAGTATCACTTGCTTAAAAAAAATATTATATTTTATTCCATGAATATTAGGCTTACCTAGTCCTTAAGACTAGGTGCCATCACGTTACCTAACGGAGGGAGATTTGGGTCGTGACAGAGAAGCAGTCAAGTATGTTATAACGGTTGCCTCCTTGAGTGAAAGGAAACTCAACTTAGCTCAAAAGTGGGAAGATTCTTTCAATGTGGATGTGATAGAGATTTCAAAAGAAATGCATGAAGTTGAATTACATTCCTAACGTTAACTGGCACAAGGAATCTATTCCACAAGTGCATGAGGGTGAAAAAAAGAAATCAAACACATGAGAGATTATCATAATCCAAAGAGCTTAACCTTTCTCGACGACTGATTCGATATGAGGTAACTAACAATACGACAACTTGTCTTCTAAATCACTATACTTACGGTATGTTCAAAAACCTAGAAGCATCTAATATCAACCCTTTACAAGTGAAACCATATAGCTAGGACATCTTAATATGGGGATGAAATCGTGTATTGGTTAAAGGAGTTCTAATTGTCAAGATGATGCTCCGGGGAAAAGACAAATAAAACTCCTATCCACCTAAGGAGGTGGAGTGCCAAGGGTAGGAAAACTCCCAGCACATGACAATGACGTAATCGATTATTCTAGAAGTCGAGTGCGCAAAGGCAACGGAACCCAATGAGACAGTATAAAATGATCATGGAAGGTTTGTAGATTTTCATAATGAGTTCTCCATAGACTTTGACTCGAGATGTACCCAGATGCTAATGAAAGACAGGAAAACATAAAAAGTAGGTGATGTATTATTGTAAAGACCCGTAAAATTTCAAGTCTAAGAAAATGCCCAAATAGGGGGGTGTTGTTATAACTGTAGAAATTTGTAAAACGGACCCTTTTTGAGTAAAAAGTACTCTGGGACTTAAAGGATAAAATTTTCCAGATTTGCGCAGGTCCGCGGTACACTATGCGATCGCAGATCAGGTATGCGAACCCCATAGTGGTCGCATACTTGGACAGTTTACTGTCCATTTTGAGGACAACTATGTGGCCTAGAATGCAATCGCATTTCTCGAATGCAGGCCACATAGTTGTCGCATTCTTGCACCTTGATTTTTACGGAGGGAGTTATGCGACGCACTATGCGATCGCATAACAAGTATGCGGACCGCATATTGATCGCATACCTGTGCAATCTGCTTTTCTTTTTGGCCCATTTGAGGGCCATTTATGCGACAGGAATGCAGACCGCATAGCAAGAGTGCGATCATATTCCTGACCGCATTTCTGCTTCGGACTGTTAAAATTATAATTTTATGCCCGACCCTCGGTTTATTAAAACACTTACCCCTTTCATTTTAAGCTTATTTTATGATGAATTAGAGAGAGGAGATAGTGGGTTATAGAGAGAGAGTTCCAACTTCATCAAATTTGTTCCTCCATCACTACTCAGGCCTGGAATTGATCAAGTAGGACACCATTTTCTTCACTAAAAGAGGTGAGCTTCCACCTTATCAACGTTAATTTCCAGATTTTATTAAAATGAAACATGGTTGGGTGAGTTCATGAAGATGTGGGTAGGATTCTTGCATGCATGTAACTAACTAGTCATAATCTAGTAAAAGGAAATGGGTTAGAGTAATCTTCCACTAAAAAGAGGCCATTTAATCTAAAAGAACACCTAGTGTTTGATAGAATGCTCAAGTGAGTTCAAGACATGATCATTATTCCTAATTCGAAGTCCAATTATGCCACATTCTGAACTAGATTGAAGGTGCTAGAAGGTCCGGTGAATTGTGGTAGAAAATTTAAGGAGAATTCCAATTCAAGGTATCTATGGCTAATTTTAATCTTTGTAGAGTCACCTTGTTGGTGTCTGAGCACACGGTATGAAATTCTTGCTTGAGCATATGTGAATTGATTGTCCTGGTGTGTCAAGGTTTAAGATTTCATTCTCTGATTTCCTTAGTCGATTACCATGCTAATTGCGATTGTGAAGGGTGATTTTGTGTGCTTATCCTATCATGTTTAAGGCTCGTTAAGTGTTCGAATGTGTCAATATGGAAATATGTGCTACTAAATGAAAGAATGTTAACGTACTCTAATGTGGGAAGGTATCTAATTTGTAAGGGCCGAGTGTGGCAAATGATGAAAACATATTGTGGATTGATTTAATTGAGTTAAATAATGATAGAAACACCGTTTATGAATTACTGTATGGTAAGAATTATTGTGCCTTGACTTCATATAGTTGTTGGTTGATATGAACTTATGTTCTTGATGATGAAGATCTATGTGATATAATTGTTGGTTATTGTCGATATGAAATGTGAATGTACGATGGGATCGGGTTGCGCGTCGCAACATGAAGTAATAAGGGTGGAGAGGTAATAAGGGTGAAATGTGATGGTACGGTAGGATCGGGTTGCGTGTCGCAACATGAAGTAATAAGGTTGGAGAGGTAATAAGGGTGTAATGTGAATGTACAGTAGGATCGGGTTGCGCGCCGCAACAGATGAATAATTGAAATGTGTAACTGTGGGATCTTCATTTGTAACTTTTTGTATATCTGTGTGGTACTTGTTTGGTTACCCTAACTGTCTTCCAATTGTGTACTGTTTGATTCTCCTTGGAATAAACTTTGTTCATACATACTAGTACTATTCAACGGTAGTAACGTCCCTTTTGTCGGGGGCGCTACATCTTTTATATGGATGTAGGTGGTTCCACAGCAGGTAGCTCAGACCGTCGATAATGGTGTTTCCCATTTATACCTTCAGCAGATCTGGTGAGCCCCACTTCCTCTCGGGGCCGTGTGTAGCCTTTATCATCTCTATTGTATATGTTATGTCTTTTAAGGTATTGACGGGGCCTTGTTGCCGGAAAGTATTGTGTAAACCCTTAGTACTCTTAGAGGCTTCGTAGAAATGATGTGGGTTTTACATATATGTATTTTGGGCAGTAATTGTCTTTACTTGTAATCATGATCCGAATCGGAATTATTGTATGTTTTGTGATTATCAAATGTTGAAATGAGAAAGGATGAAATGAACTCAGGTAGTAGATTTATGCTTAAACTCTAAATTTCTAATTCATGTGGAATAATGTATATTATAAACACGGAGTAACGCGTTGGGCAGGAAAGGCAATCCAGATCCGCTTGACTGGGATCATCCGTCTCGGAGCCCTTCTCTAGTAGAGCCCTTCTTATTGGTGTGTTTTCAACCACATCTATAATTAGGGGTCTGCATGGACATTTAGGAAAATACCCTTTCATTGTTACTCTGTATCGTGCGATGAATTAGAAGGTGAGAACATATTTATCTAACTCGTGCATTATCCCAATTTTCATTAAATGGCACCCAAGAAGAGAGCTCGACTCGGCCAGAGGCCAATGCCACCCTTGGAGTGGCCACAAATTCTCCAGCTGGTGGTGCGGGTATGAATGATTCCTCGTCCAAAAACCAGCCCGACTCCTCCACTCCAGGCCAGACTATTCCTGTTCCTACTCTAGCGAAGTGTGCTTAAATCCCTCCCACTGATGTTCCTGATACTTCCTCAGCCCCAGCTTCTGGTCCCTGTATTTTTACGGGGACCTCAGGAGAGCTATTCAGATATTGACCCAGCTAGTGGCCTCCTAGGCCCAAAGATCAAGTATTGCCCATCCGTCCTCTAGTGAGCAAAGGGATTCTTCAGGTTTTAGATTCAACCAGTTTCTGCGGTTAGCCCTTCCAGAGTTCATAGGCACCGACCCAAAGACAGATCCTCCGGATTTTATAGATGAAATGTACAAGACTCATCGAGTTATGAAGACTACAGAGATAGAGGGGGTTGAGTTGGCTTCCTATCAGTTAAAGGGAGCATTGTATTTGTTGTTTGAGGTATGGGAGAGTTCCCGTGGGAAGGGGAGCCCTCCGGCGAAATGGGATGAGTTTGTTGATGCCTTCATGGATCATTTTTTGCCTGCCGAGAATATGGCAGCCCGTGCTGCAGAGTTTAAGGTCCTTAGGCAGGGCAACATGAGTATGTGGGAGTACCATATAGAGTTCGTGCGCTTGTTCAAATATGCCATCCACATGATGCCGACTATGGATGCTAGAGTTCGACAGTTTGTTAGGGCCTTGGTCCCTTGGTTGTTAATGAAGTTGCTACAGCTGCCTTGCATTCAGATATGAATTATGGGAAGATCGTGGGATTCGCCTAGGCCACAGAGGCTCGGAAGTTGAAGATAAGGATGGAGAGAGAGAGTGGTAGTAGGGCCCGGTCAGCGGGCAACCCTTGGAGTTTAGTTGCAGGTTGGAGATTAGCCCTTGGGAGAGGGTCATCAGGGCCATCCCAATCCTATGATCAGTCCTCAGCCAGTGCCCCATCATCAGGGCATAGTTATCAGCAGGGGGGTCGGTTTGGACCAGGTTCAGATAGCAGAAGGTTCAATCATTCGGGTCGTTCAGGTGGGAGGTTCTAACAGCAGCGGAGGGCCCCATGCCCTAAGTGTGGGAGGTCTCATTCTGAGCCTTGTTACTTGGATATATCGGTGTGCTATAGATGTGGAGATAGAGGCCATATCCAGCAAGACTGTCGCGTACCCAGTCAGGGCGCGGGTAGGGGTACTGCTCCACCATCCAGCTCTTCAGCCGCTACATCTTTGGCACGCCCTCCAGCTTCAGCAAGGCGCGGTACAACTAGGGGTGGAGCACGGGTTCGAGGGGGACCCAGTCGGTTCTATGCTTTGAGTGGTCGCTAGAGTGCGAAGGCTTCCCCAGATGTTGTCACAAGTATTCTGACTGTTCAGTCATTATGATGTTTAGGCTCAATTGGTCCTGGGTCTTCTTTGTCATATGTTACTCCATATATTGCTTCAAGTTTTGGGATAGAACCCGAACACCTTCACGAGTCGTTCTCTGTGTCGACTCTGGTTGGTAATTCTATTACGGCCATGCGAGTCTATAGGAATTGTGTTGTCACGGTGCGTGGTCGAGAAACCACGGCCGATCTTATTGAGTTAGAAATGGTAGATTTTGATGTAATTATGGGGATGTATTGACTCTACTTGTGCTTTGCTAAACTCGACTGTCGAACCACAATTATGAGGCTCGAGTTTCCTAATGAACTAGTTATCGAGTGGGAGGGGAATAATGTTGTGCCAAGGGGTAGATTAATTTCCTACCTTAAAGCCTCAAAAATAATTTGAAAAGGGTATATCTACCATTTGGTCCGGGTTGCGGATACCACTTCAGATGTGCCTGCTCCCGAATCTGTGCCTGTTATGAATAAATTTCTTGAAGTATTTTCGGACGAGCTTCCTGGGATTCCACCAGATAGAGAGATCGATTTCGGGATTGATGTATTGCCAGATACGCAGCCAATAACTATTCCACGTTACCGAATGGCCCAGCAGAATTGAGAGAGTTAAAAGAACAATTGAAAGATCTATTAGAAAAAGGTTTCATAAGGCCAGGTGTGTCGCCTTGGGGCACACCGGTTCTTTTTGTTAGAAAGAAAGACGGATCACTTCAGATGTATATTGATTATCGGCAACTCAACAAGATCACTATAAAAAACAAATACCTATTGCCTCGGATAGATGATTTGTTCGACTAGTTGCAAGGTGCTAAGTTCTTCTCAAAGATTGATTTGCAGTCCGAGTATCACCTGTGAAAGATCAATGAGCAGGATATTCCTAAGACTTCCTTCCGGACTCGATATGGACACTTTAAATTTTTGGTAACGTCTTTTGGGCTAACCAACGCCCACCAGCTTTTATGGATCTTATGAATCGGGATTTCAACCCGTTTCTTGACTCCTTTGTGATTGTCTTCATTGACGATATCCTTGTTTATTCGTGAAGCTAGGAAGATCATGCTACTGCTAGAATCAGTCACCTTTTTGGGCCATGTTGTTTCCAGGGAAGGGATTCAGTTTGATCCCCAAAATATTGCAGCGTTAAAGGATTGGCCTAGACCAACGACCCCAATAGAGATTCGTAGTTTCTTGGGTTTGGCTGGATATTATCAGAGGTTCGTGGAGGGGTTCTCTACCCTCGACTCCCCATTGACTAAGTTGACGCAGAAAGTGATTAAATTTCAGTGGTCCGATGCTTGCGAAAAGAGTTTTCAGGAATTGAAATTTAGTTTAACTTCGGCACCGGTGTTGAACTTGCCAGAGGGTCTAGAGGGATTTGTGGTTTATTGTGATGCTTCAAGGGTTGGTTTGGGGAGTGTGTTGATGCAGTGCGGGAAGGTTATTGAGTATGCTTCTAGGCAACTCAAGAATCACAAGAAGAATTATCCGACGCATGGTTTGGAGCTCGCGGCAGTTGTATTTGTGTCACGCCCCAAAATCAAGGGACGCGACCGGCACTCGACCGGGTGACCCGCAGTCAAGCGAACCTGATTTGCCTTTCCCACCCAATGTGTTTCCCCGTGTTTATAACATACATTATTTATGTGAAACGGCGAGATAAGATTAATAATACATGAATACCACATTAAGCCCAATTCATACATATTAGATGCGCCATTTCCTGATATGGACCATGATTACAATTACATACAACCACTGCCCAAAATATACGCATACACCCATATAGTGTCTACGGAGCCTCTAAGAGTACTAGGAGCTTATACAATACTTTTCGACAACAAGGCCCCAGCCATACCTTACAACACATAATACACTCAAAAAGGTGACGGCCTGAACAACACATTGCCCCGAGAGGAAGTGGGGCTCACCCGTACGGCTGGAAAGGATGAGGAGAAGGAACCATTAACGGCGAGCTGAGGAACCTGACCCACCTACATTTATATAAAAGATGTAGCGCCCCCGGTAAAAGAGACATTAGTACTGTGGAATAGTACTAGTATGTATAAACAAACTTTATCCCAAGTATAATCAAGCAATACACAATTAAGGAACAACAATAGAACCAATTAATCAATGCACGTGGAAGGAAACAACCAAATTCAAACAAGATGCACAATCTCTCCTTTTTCCCTTTCAACATCATCATATTCAAGAGCTCATATATTTTTATTTCAGTACTGATAACGATCACATTTCATCCTTATTATCTCGGCCAGCTTATCACCACAACCTATCAACCTTATTACTTCGTGTTGAAGCGCGCAACCCGACCCTGCCTGACAATTTTTAATTCACCGCACAATCACAAACAATTTCATCACAAGAATCACCATTTCAAGGAATACAAATTCATATAAACGACTCATATATTTGGGCCCAAGGCACCATAACTCTTATCAAGTAGTAATTTCATGAACACGGTGTTGCCTCAATCGCTCAATTCAGTTACATTGTTTCACAATACTCCTTTTCATTTCTTTCCACGTATGGCTTTCAACTATTTTACACATTCCCACATTTGAGCACATTATCAATCTTTCGCTCATTACACATCAAACACCTTTCAAAACTTCATACAACACAGTAGCATGACACTCAACTAGGAAAATCAGAGAATAGAATCTCACGCCTCAACACGTTTGAACAATCAATTTACATATTTCCAAACAAGGTACACATACCAAATACTTGGACCCAACAAGAGGATTCTACGAAGGTTAAAGTTAGCCATACATACCTGGGGTCGAAATTCCTTTTTAACTTTTACTCACAAATCACCGGACCGACTAGTACCATCAATCTAGTTCATAATTAAACATATTCAACTCAGAATTGGAAACCATGCATATAATTTAAACTCATTTTAAGCATTTATCAACTGGTATGTGATCCCCCCTTAGATTTCCAACCCCTTACCTGTGAACCATACCCCAACCCGCTTCCTCTTACCAGATTATGGACATTAATGACGCATGCAAGGTATAAACTTATATTTTCAAGAATCAATTCATGAGAGTCCCCATTTTGTTTAAAATCATAAGACTAATGAAAAGGGTTTGGGGATTCTTACCTATTAGAATGAAGAAGAAGATGATTACTCGAAATTTCCAGGCCTGGGTGACTTTGAAAATCCAATTGGTAAAGATAAAGCTTTCTCCCTTAAGAACCCTCTTTCCCCTCTCTCTAGTTTTGTTCAGAAATTGAGGTCGGGTTTTAAAAATTAGAAATATAGGGTCCGACACAAGAATGCGGTCAGGAATGTGATCGCATTCCTGACATGCGGTTCGCATATCTGACCGCACAATGGCCCTCGAGTTGGGCCAAAAATACAGAACACACTGCCCAGGTATGCGACCAATTATGCGGTCCACATACATGTTATGCTATCGCATACTGGACCACATAGTTGACTTCAAATGGAGCAGTATTCTACCTAGGTATGCGACCATTATGCGGTATGCATACACGTTGTGCGATCGCATAGTGTGTCGCATAACACCTACTTTCTGGAAAATTATATTCTTTAAGTCTCTGGGTACTTTTTACTCAGTTCAGGTCTGATTCAAAGATTCCCACAATAAAACAACTTGGGGACTTTATTCGGCAGTATTTTTAACCAAGAAAATTTTACGGGTCCTTACATCCTCCCCTCCTTAAAATCATTCGTCCTCGAATGAGGGTTTTGGAAATCATTTCGTTTGAAAGCATGATATGCATCTTACAGATTTTTACAAATTTCGCCAGAGTTCCCTTTGTAATTGGACCTATCTACCTGACAGAAAGCCCTCGAAACATATTTTCAAGCACTATTACATAGTTTTAATCACCCAATAACTCACACACAACGTTGTTACTCCGACAATTTGCATACATTCAATCACTTTGTCAACTACACATAGTTCTTTCCTCTTATACCACAAGTTTGTTCATGGTTCACATTGCACATACTTGGTTGTTTTAATGAGTCCCACACAACCCAATCACATCAATATACTATATTCATTTCAATTAATTACTACCAACCTATTCTACCATTAATCAATTTCATGGCAGATATGTTTCATAAAACGTTCATTTACCTCAAGGGTTGCACACTACCCCAAATAAAACAGCGAGTCCGGTTTTAGCACACATTGGGAAATTACAGCAATAAGGCATGTAGGGAACTGTGGTGCTTTTGCACAGAACCGAACGTAAAGTATAATTTTTCTTATGGGAGAGGGTTCTGACATCACTACTAGACTTGTTCAAATAAGTGGGGATATCTTTCTTTCATCTCATTTTCCGCCTCCCACGTTACTTCCTTAACGCGCTGACTTTGCCACAGTACTTTGACTGAAGCAATTTCTTTGTTCCTCAATCTACGGACTTGTCTATAAATAATAGCAACCGGAACGTCCTCATATGATAATTCTACATTAACCCCAATGGTCTAAACCGACACGATGACTAATGGATCTCCAACCACTTTCTTCAACATGGACACGTGGAACACCGGGTGCACTAATGAAAATTCACGGGGTAATTCCAACCAATAAGCCACTTGTCCTAATCCTTTGAGCAATCCGATATGGCCCGACATACCTTGGGCTCAATTTCCCTTTCATCCCAAAATGCATCACTCCCTTCATGGGAGATACTTTCTAGAATACCCAATCGTCAACTTGGAATTCTAATTCTCTTCGACAAACGTCCGCGTAGGATTTTTGATGGCTCTGAGCGGTTTTCAAAAACCTTTCCCGAATGACTCTGACTTTTTCCAATGCTTGGTGCACAATATCTGGCCCTAACAATTCTACTTCACCAACCTTGAACCACCCAATCGGAGATCTACACCTCCTTCCGTACAATGCCTCAAATGGGGCCATCTGAATACTAGCGTGAAAGTTGTTATTGTAAGAAAATTCGATAAGCGGTAAATGATCATCCCAATTACCCTTGAAGTCCAATACACAAGCCCGTAACATATCTTCAAGCGTCTGAATAGTCCGCTCTGCCTGACTATCAGTCTGCGGGTGGAAAGTTGTGCTGAGATTTACCTGAGTACCCAAACCTTGCTTAAATTTCCTCCAAAAATTAGTTGTGAACTGGGCCCCTCGGTCTAATATAATAGAAACGGGAGTACCATGAAGCCTGAATATTCCTTGGTATACAACTGAGCGTACTGTTCTGCAGTATCAGTGGACTTGACCGGCAAGAAGTGAGCTAATTTCGTGAGTCCATCCACTATCACCCAAATCGAGTCGAACTTACGGTGAGTGCGAGGTAACCCTACCACTAAATCCATGTTGATCATTTCTCATTTCCACATTGGAATTCCCATAAGCTGAATTAACCCACCAGGCCTCTGATGCTTGGCCTTCACCTGTCGACAATTCGGACATTTAGACACAAAGTCCGCCACACCTCTTTTCATACCGCTCCACCAATAAATTTCCCGTAGATCTTGATACATTTTCGTGGAACCTGGGTGCACGGAATACCTGGAATTGTGAGCTTCTGCCATCACCCTCTCCCGAAGATTATCCACATTAGGAACACATAACCTTCCCTGGCACCGCAAAATACCATCATCCCTCCCGAGCATAAATGCCGAGATCTTGCAATTCAAAACTCCCTCATTCAACTACGCCAATGCTGGATCGATAAACTACTTCTCTTTGACTTCCGCTACAAGCGACGATTCCGTCCCATTATGCACCATGACTTTCCCTCATCTAAGGTCGAAAGACAGACCTCCAAACTAGCCAACTGACAAACCTCTCGAGCCAACGGCCTCTGATCTTCCTCCAAATGAACCAGACTACCCATAGATTTCCGACTGAGAGCGTTGGCAACTACACTTTCTTTCCCTGGATGGTACAGAATTTTCATATCATAATCCTTAAGCAATTCTAACCATCACCGTTGCCTTAGATTTAACTCCTTCTACTTGAACAAATATTGGAGACTCTTGTGGTCTGAGAACACGTCCACATGGACCCCATACAAATAATGCCGCCATATTTTTAATGCAAACACAACTGCCGCGAGTTCTAAATCATGCATCGGATAATTCTTCTCGTGATTCTTGAGTTGCCTGGAAGCCCAAGCTATAACCTTCCCGCGTTGCATCAACACACATCCCAAACCAACATTTGAATCATCGCAATAAACCACAAATCCCTCTGTGCCTTTTGGCAAAGTTAACACTGGTGATAAAGTCAATCTTGATTTCAATTCTTGAAAGCTCTTCTCACAAGCATCGGACCATTGGAACTTAGTTGCCTTCTGCATCAATTTAGTCAATGGGGAGGCGAGGGTAGAGAACCCCTTCACAAACCTCCAATAATACCTGACTAGACCGAAGAAACTGGGAATCTCTGCCGGGGTCGTTGGTCTAGGCCAATCCTTTACTGCTGTGATCTTCTGGGGGTCAACCTTAATCCCTTCTCTGGAAACAACATAACCCAAAAATGTAACTGAATCCAACATATTCACATTTTGATAACTTGGCATACAATTGATGCTGATGAAGAGTCTGCAGAACTGCCCCAAGGTGATTAGCATGGTCCTCCCGACTGCGCGAGTAGACAAGGATGTCATCAATAAAAACAATCACGAAGGAGTCCAGAAATGGTTTAAAAACCCGATCCATAAGATCCATGAAAGCCGCTGGAGCATTGGTCAGCCCAAAGGACATTACCAAGAATTCAAAATGGCCATAACGAGTACTGAAGGAGGTCATAGGAATATCATGCTCTCTGATCTTCAGCTGGTGATATCCCGACCGTAAATCAATTTTGGAGAAGAAGCTCGCACCCTCCAATTGGTCGAACAAATCATCTATCTGAGGCAGTGGATACTTGTTTTTGATAGTGACTTTGTTGAGCTGCCGATAATCAATATACATCCGAAGCGACCCATCCTTCTTCCTGACGAAAAAAATCGGAGAGCCCCATGGCGACACACTTGGCCGAATGAACCCCTTCTCTAATAAGTCTTTCAACTTCTCCTTTAACTCCCTCAACTCTGATGGCGCCATTTTGTACGGTGTAATAGATATTCGCTGCATATCTGGCCATACATCAACCCCGAAATCAATCTCCCTATCTGGCGGAATCCCTTGAAGCTCTTCCGGAAACACCTCAAGAAACTCATTCATGAATGGAACGGAGTCGGGGGCAGATACTTCTGAAGTGGTGTCCGCAACCCAGACCAACTGATAAATACACCCCTTTTTAATCATCTTCGAGGCCTTAAGGTAGGAAATAAACCTACCCTTCGGCACCACACCATTCCCTTTCCACTAAATAACTGACTCATTAGGAAACTCTAGTCTCATAATCCTGGTTCGGCGGTCGAGTTTAGAAAAGCACAAGTAAAGCCAATCCATCCCCATGAAAACATCGAAATCTACCATCCAAAGTTCGATAAGATCGGTCGTGCTTGCTCGACCACATACTGTGACAACATAATTCCTATAGACTCGCGCGGCTGTAATGGAATCACCAACTGGAGTCAACACAGAGAACGGCTCATGAAGTTGTTCGGGTTCTATCCCAAAACATGAAGGAATAAGTTGGGTAACATAGGACAAGGAGGACTCCGGGTCAATAAGAGCATAACATCTGGGGAAACCTCCACACTCTGGTGACTAGTCAAAGCATAGAACTGGCTGGGCCCACCTCTACCATGAGCCCCCACCTCTAACTGCACCACGCCCTGCTGGAGCTGGAGGACGTACGGAAGATGCGACAAACGAAGAACCGGAAGGTTGAGCAAAACCACTACCCATGCCATGAATGGGCGCACGGAAATCCCGTTAAATATGACCTCTAACCCCACACCCATAGCATACGGGGATATCCAGGTAATAAGACTCGGTATGGAACCTCCCAAACATAGGGCACGGAGCCCTCCTCTGCTGCTGGACCCTCCCTCCTGGACTACAGGACTGATGGGGTCTCCTGCTACCTGATCTTGGCCCCCAATGACTGCTCTGCTGATAACGAGGCACTGATGGCGGTGCACTGGATGAGGACTGAGCATAAGACTTGGATGGCCCTGATGTCCCTCTCCCCTGAACTGATCTCCTTCCTCCAACTGAACTCCCTGAGTGGCCCGCTGACCGGGCCCTAGTAATACTCTCCCTCTCCGACCTTATCTTCAATTTTCTGCCTCTCTGGCCTAGGCGAACCCCACTATCTTACCATAATTCATCTCTGAGTGCAAGGCAGTTGTACCAGCTTCATTCACGACCAAGGGACTGAGGCCCTGAATAAACTGTAGAACTTTGGCATCCATAGTTGATACCAACTGACGAGCGTACTTGGACAACCTCACGAACTCCATGTGGTACTCCCACACACTCATATTACCCTGCTTGAGAACCTCAAACTCCGTAGCATGGGCTTCCATAGTCTTGGCAGGCAAGAAGTTATCCATAAAAGCAGCAACGAACTCATCCCATCTCGCCGGAGGACTTCCCTCCCCACGGGAATCCTCCCATATCTCGATCCAGGAATACACTGCTTTGCTCAGCCTGTAAGATGCTAACTCAACCCCCTATGTTTCTGTGGCCTTCATAACTCGAAGCGTCTTGCACATTTCATCTAGAAAGTCCTGCGGATCGGCCTCTAGATCAATACCTGAGAACTCTGGAGGGGCTAACCGCAAAAACTGGTTGACTTTGGAACCGGAAGAAACTCCTTATTTTCTAGAGGATGCAGGGGCAACATGAGATCTTTGGTCCTGAGCGGCCACTAACTGGGTCAACATATGAATAGCTCCCCTGAGGTCCCCATCGGAAGTACCATAACCTGGAGCTGGAACAGAGGAAGGATCAGGAATATTGGCGGGAGGGGTTGTAGCACCATTCGCCGTAGCAGGAATAGGAACACTCAGATCAGGGATAGGTAGGCCAGATGGATTCAAGGTCGGGGATTCGCTCCCACCCGCACCATCGGGTACAGAAATTACAGCCACACTTGGGGCGGCATTGGCCTCTAGGCTGAGTCGAGCTCTCTTCCTTAGTGCCATCACTGAAAATTTTGGAACAGAGCACGAGTTATGCAAGAATATTCTCACTTTCCACTTCACCACAAGATACAGAGTAACAATAAAAAGGGTGTTTCCTAAATCTCCATGTAGCCCCCAAATTATAGATGTGGTCGACAACACACCGATAAGAAGGGCTCTACTTGACACGGCTCCGTAACATCCTAGGACACTTTTAAAACCTTAGGATCTGATACCAAGTTTGTCATGCCCCAAAATCGAGGAACGCGACCGGCACTTGAACGGGTAACCCCCAGTCAAGCGAACCTGATTTGCCTTTCCCACCCAACGCGTTTCCCCGTGTTTATAACATACATTATTTATGTGAAACGGTGAGATAAGCTTAAAAGTACGTGAATACCAGACTAAGTCCAATTCATACATATTAGATACGCCACTTCTTGATACGGACCAAGATTAAAAATACATACAACCATTGTCCAAAATATACACACACACCCACATAGTGTCTACGGAGCCTCTAAGAGTACTAAGAGCGTATACAATACTTGCCGGCAACAAGGCCTCGGCTATACCTTACAACACATAATACAATAAAAAGGAGAAGGCTTGAACTACACATGGCCCCGAGAGGAAGTGGGGCTCACCGGTACGGCTGAAAATGATGAGGAGAAGGCACCACTAACGGCGAGCTGAGCAACCTGCTATGGACCCCCCTACATCTATATAAAAGATGTAGCGCCCCCGACAAAAGGGACGTTAGTACTGTGGAATAGTACTAGTATGTATAAACAAACTTTATCCCAAGTATAATCAAGCAATACACAATTAAGGAACAACAGTATAACCAATTAATCAATGCACGTGGAAGGAAACAACCAAATTCAAACAAGATGCACAATATCTACATTTTCCCTTTCAACATCATCATATACAAGAGCTCATAGATTTTCATTTCAGTAGTGATAACGATCACATTTCATCCTTATTACCTCGACCACCCGTATTACCTCAGCCACCCTTATCACCACAACCTATCAAACTTATTACTTCGTGTTGCGGCGCACAAACCGACCCCGCCTGATAATTTTTAATTCACAACACAATCACAAACAATTTCATCACAAGAATCACCATTTCAAGGAATAAAAATTCATATCAACGACTCATATATTTGGGCCCAAGTCACCATAACTCTTATCAAGTAGTAATTTCATGAATACGGTGTTGCCACAATCGCTCAATTCAGTTATATTTTTTCACAACACTCTTTTTCATTTCTTTCCACGTATGGCCTTCAAATATTTTACACACTCCCACATTTGAGCACATTATCAATCTTTCATTCATTACACATCAAACACCTTTCACAACTTCATACATCACACCCGGATGATAATCAACTAGCAAAATCAGAGAATAGAATCTCACGCCTCAACACGTTTTAACAATCAATTCATATATTTCCAAACAAGGTACACAGATCAAATACTTGGACCCAACAAGAGGATTCTACGAAGGTTAAAGTTAGCCATACATACCTGGGGTCGAAATTCCTTTTTAACTTTTACTCATAAATCACCGGACCGACTAGTACCGTCAATCTAGTTCACAATTAAACATATTAAACTCAGAATTGGAAACCATGCATACAATTTAAACTCTTTTTAAGCATTTATCAACTGCTATGTGATACCCCCCCCCCCTAGATTTCCAACCCCTTGCCTGTGAACCTTACCCCAACCCGCTTCCTCTTACTAGATTATGGACATTAATGATCATTCATGCAAGGTATAAGCTTATATTTTTAAGAATCAATTCATGAGAGTCCCATTTTTCTTTAAAATCAGAAGACTAATGAAAATGGTTTGGGGATTCTTACCTGTTAGAATGAAGAAGAAGATGATTACTCAAAATTTACAGGCCTAAGTGACTTTGAAAATCCAATTGGTAAAGATGAAGCTTTCTCCCTTAAGAACCCTCTCTCCCCTATCTCTAGTTTTGTTCAAAAAATGGTTAAAATGAAGGGGAGGGGTGTTTTAATGAACTGGGGTCGGGTTTTAAAAATTAGAAAAATAGGGCCCGACACAATAATGCGGTCAGGAATGCAATCGCATTCCTGACATGCGGTTTGCAGATCTGACCGCACAATGGCCCTCAAGATAGGGCAAAAATCCAGAACACACTTCCCAGGTATGCGACCTGTTGTGCGGTCTGCATACACGTTATGCGATCGCATACTGGACCGCATAGTTGACTTCAAATGGGGAAGTATTCTGCCTAGGTATGCGACCATTGTGTCGCACACATACACGATATGCAATCGCATAGTGCGTCACATAACACCTACTTTCTGGAAAATTATATTCTCTAAGTCTCGGGGTACTTTTTACTCAGTTCAGGTCTGATTCAAAGAGTCCCACAATAAAACAACTCGGGGACTTTGTTCGGCAGTATTTTTAAACAAGAAACTTTTACGGGTCCTTACAGTTTGCATTAAAGATCTAGCGGCATTATCTTTATGGAGTCCATGTGGACGTGTTCACATACCACAAAAGTCTTCAAGTTAGAGGCCTTTGGCTCAAGGATTGCTCAAGGATTATGAAATGAATATTTTGTACCATCCAGTAAAGGCGAATGTGGTAGACGACGCTCTAGGTCAGAAATTCTCATTTGGAAGCAGGTTAGAGGCCTTTGGCTCGGGAGGTTTATCAGTTGGCTAGTCTAGGGGTCTGTGTTTCGACCTCGGATGAAGGGGATGTCGTGGTGCGTAATGGAGTAGAATCTTCAGTTGTAACGGAAATCCAGGAAAAGCAATTCATAGATCCAGCATTGGTACAGTTGAGAGAGGCACTTTTGAATATTAAGACTACAACATTTTCACTCGGCAACGATGACGGTGTTTTGCGGTGCAAAGGGAGGCTATGTGTTGTGGACGTGGATGATATTCGGGAAAGGGTAATGGAAGAGGATCACAATTCTAGGTATTCAGTACACCACCCAGGTTCTACGAAGATGTATCATGATCTCAAAGAGATTTATTGGAGGAATGGTATGAAGAGGGGTGTGGCGGACTTTGTTGCTAGGTGTCCGAATTTTCGGTAAGTGAAGGCCGAGCATCAGAGGCCTGGTGGGTTGACACTGCTCATGGAAATACCAATGTGGAAATGGGAGATGATCAATATGGACTTTATGGTGGGTTTACCTCGCACTCCACGTAGGTTCGACTCAGTTTGGGTAGTAGTGGATCGGCTCACGAAGTCGGCGCAATTCCTGCCAGTCAAGTCCACCGATACTGCAGAACAGTACGCTCAGTTATATATCAAAGAAATAGTCAGGCTCCATGGCACTCCATTGTGTATTATCTCAGATCGAGGGGCCTAGTTCACAGCTAACTTTTGGAAGAAATTTCAACAAGGTTTTGGTATGCAGGTAAATCTCAACACAACATTTCACACACAGACTGATGGGCAGGCAAAGCCGACCATTCAGACGCTTGAAGATATGTTACGGGCTTGTGCATTAGATTTCAAGGGTAGTTGGGATGATCACTTGCCGCTTATAGAATTTGCTTATAATAACAGTTTCCATGCTAGTATTCAGATAGCCCCATTTGAGGCATTGTACAGAAGGAGGTGTAGGTCTCCGATTGGATGGTTCGAGGTGGGCGAGACGGAACTGCTAGGACCAGATCTTGTGCACCAAGCTATGGAAAAAGTTAAAGTCATTCAGGAGAGGATGAAGACTGCTCAGATTCATCAAAAATCCTATGCGGACGTTCTTCAAAGAGATTTGGGCTTTCAAGTAGATGATACGGTATTCCTGAATGTGTCTCCCATGAAAGGAGTAATGCAGTTTTGGAAGAAAATTAAATTGAGCCCTAGGTATGTCAGGCCGTATCGGGTCGCTCAAAGGATAGGACATGGGGCTTATAGGCTGGAATTTCCCCCTGAGATGTCATTAGTGCACCCAGTGTTTCATGTGTCCATGTTGAAGAAGGTGATTGGGGGTCCATCCGCCATTGTGCCGATTGAAACGGTTGAAATTAATGAAGGATTGTCATATGAAGAGGTTCCAGTTGCTATTCTTGATAGGCATGTCCGTAGATTGAGGAACAAAGAGATTGCTTATGTTAAAGTGTTATGGCGAAGTCAACAAGTTGAAGAAGCCGCTTGGGAAGCGGGAAATGAAATGAAAGAGAAATATTCCCATTTGTTTGAATAATTCCGGTAATGGTTTGAAAATTGTCATTCCTAAGCAATTATATATTGTGTCAAATTTTGTGCAAAAGCACCACATCCCCCCCCCCCTTAGTTTCCCTACTATTGTAACTTCTCAAGTTGTGTCATATTTGTGTATGTTGTAAATATTTAGGTAACGTGCAACTCCTTGAAGAAAGGTAAATTATGTGCAATTCATGTGATAGTTAAATCATAAGAAAGTTTGTGGAATTAACCGAACTATGTGAGGCTTGTGGCAGTAATTAAACTATATGTAGCTTGTTGGAATGAACGGATTATGTGCAAGTTGATTGAGTAACTAAAACTGTGTGGAATTGGTTAAAATGTCTTTTGGGGGCTCTCTGACAGGTACATAGGCCTAATTACAAAGGAAACTCTGGCAAATTTTTCAAGAAATATCGGATTTAGTAAAAAAAAAAATCGAGGGTTGGCATGTTTTGTGGTCTCTTAACTAGGTGATTCTCCGATCCTCATTCGAGGATGAATAATTCTAAGTGGGGGGGGAATGTAAAGACCCGTAAAATTTCATGTCTAAAAATGATGCCCAAATACGTCCCCGTGTTGTTATAACTGTAGGAAATTTTAAAACGGACTCTTTTTGAGTAAAAAGTACCCCGGGACTTAAAGAATAAATTTTTCCAGATTTGCGCAGGTCTGCGGTCCACTATGCGATCGTAAATCAGGTATGTGGACCGCATAGTGGTCGCATACTTGGACAATTTGTTGTCCATTTTGAGGACAGTATGCGGCCTAGAATGAGATCCCATTTCTCGAATGCAGACCGCATAGGTGTCGCATTCTTGCACCTTGATTTTTGCGGAGGGAGTTATGCGACGCACTATGCGATCGCATAACAGGTATGCAGACCGCATAGTGATCGCATACCTGGGCAGTCTGCTTTTCTTTTTGGCCCATTTGAGGGCCATTTATGCGACAGGAATGCGGATCGCTTAGAATCACATTTCTGCTTCGGGGCTGTTAAAATTCTAATTTTTTACTGGATCCCTAGTTAATTAAAACACTTACCCCTTTCATTTTAAGCTTATTTTCTGATAAATTAGGGAGAGGAGAGAGTGGTTTCTAGAGAGAAAGAGTTCCAACTTCATCAAACTTGTTCATCCATCGCTACTCAGGCCTGGAATTGATCAACTAGGACACCATTTTCTTCACTACAAGAGGTAATCTTCCGCCCCATCAACCTTAATTTCCAGATTTTGTTAAAATGAAACATGCTTGGGTGAGTTCATGAAAATGGGGGTAGGAGTCTTGCATGCATGTAACCAACTAGTAATAATCTAGTAAAAGGAAATGGGTTACAGTAATCTTTCACTAAAAAGAGGCCATTTAATCTAAAGGAACACCTAGTGTTTGATAGAATGCTCAAGTGAGTTCAAGACATGATCATTATTCCTAATTCTAAGTCCAATTATGTCACATTTTGAACTAGATTGAAGGTGCTAGAAGGTCTGGTGAATTGTGGTAGAAAATTAAAGGAGAGTTGCGATTCAAGGTATGTATGTTAACTTTAATCTTTGTAGAGACACCTTGTTGGTGTCCGAGCATATGGTATAAAATTCTTGCCTGAGCATATATGAATTAATTGTCATGCTGTGTCGAGGTGTAAGATTTCATTATCTGACTTCCTTAGCCGTTTACCATGCTAATTGCAATTGTGAAGGGTGATTTTGTGTGCTTATCTTATCATGTGTAAGGTTCGTTAAATATTCGAATATGTCAATATGGAAGTATGTGCTACTAAATGAAAGAATGTTAACGTACTCTAATGTGGGAAGGTATCTCATTGCTAAGGGCCGAGTGTGGCAAATGATGAAAAGAAACTATGGATTATTTTAATTGAGTTAAATAACGATGGAAACATCGTATATGAATTACTGTTTGGTAAGGATTATTGTGCCTTGAATTCATATAGTTGTTGGTTGAAATGAACGTATGTTCTTGATAATGAAGATCCCTATGATATAATTGTTGGTTATTGTTTCTATGAAATGTGAATGTATGGTGGGATCAGGTTGCATGCCGTAACACGAAGTAATAAGGGTTGCGAGGTAATAAGGGTGATATGTGATGGTACGGTGGGATCAGGTTGTGCGCTGCAACACGAAGTTATAAGGGTGGAGCGGTAATTAAAGGTGAAATGTGAATGTACTGTGGGATCGGGTTGCGCGCCGCAACAGATGAATAATTGAAATGAGTAACTGTGGAATCTGCACTTGTAACTTTCTGTATATCTGTGTGGTACTCGTTTGGTTACCCTGACTATCTTCCAATTGTGTACTGTTTGATTCTACTTGGAATAAACTTTGTTCATACATACTAGTACTATTCAATGGTACTAACGTCCCTTTTGTCGGGGGCACTACATCTTTTATATGGATGTAGGTGGTTCCACAGCAGGTAGCTCAGACCGCCGATAATGGTGTTTCCCCTTTATACCTTTAGCAGATCCGGTGAGCCCCACTTCCTCTCGGGGCCGTGTGTAGCCTATATCATCTCTTTTGTATATGTTATGTCTTTTAAGGTATAGCCGGGGCCTTGTTGCCGGCAAGTATTGTGTAAACCCTTAGTACTTTTAGACGCTTTGCAGGCATGATGTGGGTTGTACACATATGTATTTTTTTCACGCCCCAAAATCGAGGGACGGGACCGTCACTCAACCGGGTGACCCCCAGTCAAGCGAACCTGATTTGCCTTTCCTAACCCACGCGTTACCCCGTGATTTCAATATACATTATTCATGTGAAATAGCCATTTATAACTTAAGCATAAACTTACAACCTGAATCCATTTCTACTTTTTATCATTTCCAACATATGATTCCAAATACTTACAAAATATATACAACATTTACCAACGTGGATCACGATTCCGAACCGTACCATTACTTACCCAAAATACATATGTATACTACCCACATTGTGTCTACAAAGCCTCTACGAATACAAAAGATATATATAATACTTGCCGGCAACAAGGCCCCGGCTATACCCTACACTATACCATAAACTCAAAATAATGCGACATGCGCCACACGTGGCCCCCGGGAATAAGTGGGGCTCACCAGAACAACTGACAGAAAGGAGAGGAGGCACTACTGACGGTGGGCTGAATTACCTGCTTTGGAACCACCTACATTCCTACAAGAAAATGTAGCCCCCCCTGCAAAAGGGACGTTAGTACTGTGGAATAGTACTAGTATGTATGAATAGACTTTATCCCAAGTACAATCAAACAATACACAAGTAAGAAACAGTAATAGAACCAATCAATCAATACACGTGGAAAGAAGCAACCAAAATCAACAAGTTTCACAATCTCTCATTTTCCCCTCTCAGCATCACCATATTCAAGAGTTTCCCAGATATTCATTTCGATAGTGATAACGATCACATTCCATTCTTATTACCTTGGCCACCCTTATTACCTCACATCTCATCAAGTTTCGTAGATTTTCATTTCAATGGTAATAATGATTACATTCCATCCTTATTACCTCGGCCTCCCTTATTACCTCGGCCACCCTTATTACCTCACATCTCATTATCCTTCATGGTTCGTGTTGCAGCGCGTAACACGATCCCACCCGACAATCATATTTCGTAACAACAACCACAAACAATCAAATCACATGTATTCTTCCTTTCAAGGAACACAAGTTCATATCAACATGTCACTATTTGAGCTCAAAGCACAATGACTCTCACCAAACAGTAAGTCATGTAGATGGTGTTGCCATAATCGATCAACTCATTTACATCATTTCACAATACCCTTTTTCATTACTTACCACGCATGGTTTTTAGCCATCATATACATTCCAACACTTTGGCACATTAACATTCTTTCATTCATTTACACATACATTCACATTGATATCCTCGAGCATTTACGAGCTTTGCACATAATAAGATAGGCACACCAAAACACTTTTCATAATCTCATATAGCGCAAGAGTATGACAATCAACTAGGACAACTACAGAATAGAATCTTACGTCTCAACACATTTGAACAATCACTTCACATATTTTCAAACAACGTATACATACCGTATACTCAGTCACAACAAGAGGATTCTACAAAAGTTAAAGTTAGCCATACACACCTGGGGTCAAAATCCCTTTTTAACTTTTACTCACAAATCACCGAACCGACTAGTACTGTCAATCTAGTTCACAATTAAACATATTCAACTAAGAATTGGAAATCATGCATACAATTTGAACTCTTTTAAACATTTTATCAAATGCTATGTGACCCCATTAGATTACCACCCCTTCTTTGTGAATATTACCCCAACCCTCTCCCCTAACTAGATTATAGACATTAATGAGTATGCATGCAAGGTATCAACTTATATTTTCAAGAATCAATTCATAAGAATCCGCTTTTGCTTAAAACCTGAAAACTAATGGAAAGGGGTTGGGGATTCTTACATGTTAGAATGAAAAGGAAGATTATTACTCGAAACTTGTAAGCCTGGGTGACTTTGAAAATCCAACTGATAAAGATGAAGCTTTCTCTCTCATGAACCCTCTCTCCCCTCTCTCTAATTTTGTTCAGAAAATGGTTATAAATGAAGGGGAGGGGTGTTTTAATGAACTGGGGTCAGGTTTTAAAATTAGAAAAATAGGAGCTCGACACAAGAATGCGATTAGGAATGCGATCGAATTCCTGACATGCGGTCCGCAGAATGGCCCTCAAGATGGGCCAAAATTCAAAACACATTGCCCAAGTATGCGACCATTATGTGTTCTGCATACACGTTATGCGATCGCATAGTGCGTCGCCTAACATCCCTCCTAAATATAAAAGGCGACAATGCGACTGTAACGACCCTGCCGGTCATTCGGAGAACTTAACCTTGTTTCCCCCGCTTCTGCTTCATTTTATGTGGTTCAGCTTCATTTATGTGTTTTGGGTTAGTTGGTTCGGGTTCAGAGTGGTCATGATGAGAATTGGGGCATTTGGTCCCTCAAGGTAGCCTAATAGTTGAGAAATTCAACTGAGAGTTGACTTATTGGTGAACGACCTTGGAATGCGGATTTTATGGCTCGGATAGCTTCGTTAGGTGATTTGGGACTTAGGAGTATTTTCATAATTTTATGATGTCCCATGTAGAATTAGGCTTGAATTGGCGAAAGTTAGTTTTTCGTGATTTCCGGTCGGCAGTGGAAAATAGGCGATCGAGGTCGGAACGGAATTCTAAAAGTTAGAGCAGGATTGTAATGTCATTTTGAGTATGTGTACAAAATTTCAGGTCAATCAGAGGTATTTTGGTTGGTTTCGGCGTCGTTGACGAAATCTTGAAGTTTCAAAGTTCATAGGATTGAAATTGATGTAATTTTGGTGTGTTCTTGTTGTTTTTGGTGTTTCGAAGGCTCGACTAAGTTTGAATAATGCTATGGGGTGTGTTGGTATTTTTGGTTGGGGCCCTGAGGGGCTCGGGATTGATTTCAGATGGTTGGCGGGGTTTTGAACTTGGAAAATCGCAGAAAATAGTTGCTGGTGTGATTTCTGGTGTTGGCAGCGCCTGCGGAAGGGCAGCCGCAGGTGCGATGGGAAGTGCGTAGGTGTGGAAAAGGCTAGGTAGGGAATTTCCAGAGGTGCGAAGGTTTGGCCGCACCTGCGAAGCTGCAGGTGCGGAATTTGGTCCGTTAAGTGGGATTCTGCAGGTGCGCACCTGGGACCGTAGGTGCGGGTCTGCAGGTGCGACTAAATGTCCGCATGTGCGGAAATGACTGGCAGAAACAGTCTATAAAGGCCCTCCGCAAAAATTCTCTTATTTTTACCATTTTTACATGTGGGAAGAGTTCTTTGAAGGCAATTGGAGAAGGAAACTCGAGATTCTTCAGCAAAGGTAAGTTCTTTGGTTACTAACATCGTTCCTATACTATATGAATGGCTTTACAGGAAAACACACACACATAATTAAAACGGGCTAAAAGAACTAGGGCTTTTAGCATAATAACTCAGACAACAATGAAACATAAAAGAATCATCCAACATACAGTAGAAATCACTAAAATTAGAAGTAAAACCCATTTTTGAAAGGGGTTAAGAAATCGTAATTTTAAAATTTAAAAAAAAATTGTTTAAAGATGGGGTTTTTCGTAAAACAAGCTTCATAACATTGTGGATCTAGAGTAGATCTTAAAAGAAATCAAAATACAAAGGGTTAGGGTTTCGTGGAACCCAGAGAAAGGAAGAACCTTGTAGATGGCACCGGTTTAGGCTAGAACCGTTTGTAGATCACTACTCAGACGGCCGGGAAGGCCGAAAAGGTGGCATGGGACCATGGGAGGCAAGAGAACCGCTCCAGGTTCGCCTGAGAGCCCCAGAATATCACTGGACCGGTACAAGGCATGTAGATGACCATGAGATAATGAAGAACAGAGTTTTCCGGTGAGAAACCAACAGGAGAAGATGGACGGAGCTCATCGGAGAAGGAGGGAATGGAGGAGGCCTCTTGAGGAAACAAAAGAGTCAAAGAGAGAGAGAGACAGAGAGAGAGAGAGAAAGTGGGTCATGAAATAATGAGAGACGGGGGGAGGGGGGGTTGGTTAGAGTTAATTTAGGAAAGGGTCATTTGGGTCGTTGATCTCATTAGACGGCTCAGATTAGTTCGGAACTGGGCCGGGTCAATTTAGGGATTGGGCTGGGGGTTTTAATGGTCTGATGGGTTGGGTAATTGGGCTGGTTCTGATAAGATGGGTTGGGGTTCAATGTTGGCTAGAATTTTAATAAAAATAGGCTAAATGTTAAATACCCAATTAAATAGGATAATTAATTAATTAATATAACTAATAATTGTGTAAAATAGAATTAAGACCAAATAAATGAATTGAGATGATTAACTAGTATAAAAATATAAAACGATCAGTTATAGATTTTAAAACGATACAAGTATACATTTGTGTTATCATTGAAAAAATTGTCAAAATTAGCTAAATAATGCGAATACTGGGTAATTTGGGAAATAATCAAATCCTAATGGGGTAAAATAGGATTAAAACAAGATGTTTTTTTGAAATTACATATAATATGATTTGTGAATAATTATTGAATAAAAATATCAGATAAATGGGAAAAAATTTGATAAAAATATGAAAAATTCATCAAAAAATGCCAATCATTATAAAAGTGATTTTGAAGGTATATATGCAAATTCGAAAATAATATTGAGGAAAAATTGGGTATCAACAACTGCCCCTCTTTACCCAGGAAGGATGAAAGAATTATCGGGTAAAGTTATGATGGCCAATTTTAACCGAATGGAAATTGTATGAGAGAATTAGGCCGCACCCTGGCTTCAGAGCTGCCTACATATCCCTGGTGTTACAGGAATCAGGTTGTATGTAGTTCCTAAATCATCGGCGAAATATACCGGTGATGTTTCACAATAATGGATGCAAGGTGCGAGGCAAGGTAAAGTAGGAAGATCTTACGGGGTTGTATTGGAGAACTGGAGCGGTCCGCTCCTGCCTGGTTGGCTCTTTCGGACGGATTACCTACAAATAAATAACAAGCATATATCGTGCATAATATAAACATCATGCAAGTTCTCGTTGGACTGTTAATGTTGTCTTGGGACAATTGAGGATGATTGTCCTTAGACCATGATGTCTTGGGACATGAATCGCTTTGTGCGGGATTCGCATGCTATGAAATGATGGTCTTGGGCCATGAGGCTGGTGCCTCTGAACGATGGTGCCTTTGAATAATGATATACAAGTTGAATAAAAGAGATCCTCAGGCCATGAAATGATGTTCTCGAGCCATGAAGGTGGTGCCTCCGAACGATGACGCCTTAGGACAAGTTGGCAATGTTTTAGCCCATGTAGAATGTTGTGGTATCAAGCCAACAAGACAAAGTTTAGTCTTGCGATTTTTGAATGAAAGGAGGGGCAAAGCTTAGTCCGAGAGAAGCATAAATAAATAACGTTTTGAAAGGTGGTGGCTTTGATGAGGTAGATAGGATCTTTATGCAATGAAGTAAAATAAAAGGGGAGGTAGCGTAGAACCTTCGAAGGCAGAATGGTAGCCTTACGCAGTGCAAGAAATAAAATGCAGGGGAGGTAGCATAGAACCTCGGAAGGCAGAATGGTATCCTTATGTAGTGCAGGAAATAAAATGCGGGGGAGGTAGCGTAGAACCTCGAAAGGCAGAATGGTAGCCTTATGCAGTGCAGGAAATAAAATGCAGGGGAGGTAGCGTAGAACCTCGGAAGGCAGAATCGTAGCCTTATGCAGTGCAGGAAATAAAATAACAGTAAGAGTTCTTAGCTGGTGATAAACTGCGGTGATACGATTGTGGTGAATAAGCGTTGTTTGTGATGATAGTAGGCGTCGGCATGTGCGACGAGTTTGATAGCGCGTCCTTAAGAAATATGCATCTTGCAAAGATAGTAATGTGTTTTTGGGCTTTCTCCGTCTTAGTGCCTGCATCCAAAAAAATATTATGAGTTTTGTAAAGGGGAAGGTTAGTTCGCATTCCCACTGGCTCGACTCGGCCTGTCTGCCTGATGACGAAGACTTTCTTGTTCATATCACAGGGTAGCATTGCTAAACAAGCTGTTTTGAGAAATCAAATATGCATGGTTTTATAAAAATATAACATATAATTTAAAGCAATAATTTTTTTGGATGAACCGTCGACCACGACGCGGTTCAAGGCATTGCAACCTCTCTTTCTATGGAATTTTGAGGGTCCTCCTCAAAATTCTGCCCCAGCTTGGTGAGTGAATGCTTCTGGCTGTTGCTTGTGCGGTGCTCGGCTGCATGTGCTTCGGAATTTTGAGGTCCCTCCTCAAAATTCTACCCCAGTTTCCATTCGTGGGGGAAATGATATTTTATTAAAATGTGACCAAACCCATAGGGCTACCAACGTATCCCCTCTTAAACAGAAATCAGGTGAGGCGTAGTTCAATTTACAACATTTGATAAATGCATGAAAGTTACACATAGTAGCGGTTGATTGCATCTGAGTTGATTGGATTTGGCTAGACTTCTCCATCCATTTCTACAACTATGAGTGCTCCTCCTGTAAACACTCGGTGAACCATGTACGGGCCTTTCCAATTGAGAGAGAATTTCCCTTTTGCTTTGTCTTGGTTCGGAAAGATCTTCTTTAACATCAGCTGCCCCGGTGTGAATCGTCTCGGCTTGACTTTCTTGTTGAAGGCTCTGGTCATTCTGTTCTGATATAGCTGACCATGACAAACTGCGTTCATTATTTTTCCGTCTATGAGGGCCAATTGCTCATAACGAATTCGTACCCACTCAGTATCGTTGAGTTCGGCTTCTTGTATGATTCTCAGGGATGGAATTTTGACATCGGCAGGAATAACGACATCTGTACCATAAACTAGCATGTAAGGAGTTGCCCTAGTTGATGTATGGACTGTGGTGCGGTATCCCAGTAAGGCGAATGACATCTTCTCATGCCATTGCTTGTGCTTCTCTATCATCTTTCTCAATATCTTCTTGATATTCTTGTTGGCAGCCTCAACGCCTCCATTCATATGAGGTTTGTATGCTGTGGAATTCTTGTGTTTGACCTTGAAGGTTTCACACTTGGCTCTCATCAGGTCACTGTTTAGGTTGGAACCATTGTCGTTATTGATTGACTCTGGAACTCCGAGTCGACAAACTATGCGGTCGTGAACAAAGTCGGCCACGACATTCTTAGTAACTGCTTTGTAAGAGGCTGCTTCGACCCATTTGGTAAAGTAATCAATGACAACTAGATTAACTTGTGTTCGTTGGAGGCGGTATGCTCAATTGGTCCAATAACATCCATGCCCCAGGCGGCGAACGTCCATGACGAACTTGTTGCATTAAGCTCACTCGGAGGTACCTTTATCATATCCCCATGTATCTGACAATGGTGCACTTCCGGTCATACTGGATGCAATCCCTTTCCATGGACATCCAGAAATAACCGACCCGAAGCATCTTCTTTGCTAGAACAAACCCGTTCTTATGAGGACCACATGTACCAACATGTATCTCCTCCAATAGTTTTGTTGCTTCTTTTGCTTCGACACACCTTAGTAAACCCAAATTAGGAGTCCTCCTATACAGGATTCCTCCGCTGTGAAAGAAATTGTTTGATAACCTTCGAAGTGTGCGTTTCTGAGTAGCATTTGCAAGTTTTGGATATTCTCCATTTCCCAAGTATTCCTTGATATCATGAAACCACGGCTTTCCGTCTACTTCTTCTACAACATGGGCGTTGTAGGCCGGCTGATTTTGGATCCCCACTGGGATGGGATCGATGAAATTCTTGTCTGCATGCTGGATCATAGATGACAAGGTTGTCAATGCATCGGTGAACTCATTCTGGAATCTGGGGACGTGCAGAAACTCTATCTTTGTGAAGCTCTTTCGCAACTCCTGTACACGATGTAGATATGACAGTATCTTGGCATTCTTGGTCGCCCATTCTCCTTGTACTTGGTGTATCAATAGGTCTGAATCACCAATCACTAATAACTCCTGAACGTTCATGTCGATGGCCAAGTTGAGCCCCAAGATGCAGGCCTCATATTCAGCCATGTTGTTGGTGCAGGGGAACCTGAGTTTGGCGGATATTGGATAATGTTTACCGGTTTCTGATATTAAGACTGCCCCAATACCTAAGCCTTTGAAGTTTGCGGCCCCATCAAAGAACATCCTCCAACCATCATAGGATTCTGCAATGTCCTATCCTACGAATGACACTTCTTCATCGGGAAAATACATTTTTAATGGTTCGTATTTCCCGACCACAGGATTCTCAGCGAGATTATATGCTAATTCTTGTCCCTTGACCGCTTTCTGAGTCATGTAAATAATGTCGAACTCACTTAACAGGATTTGCCATTTTTTCCAGTTTGCCAGTGGGCATAGGCTTCTGAAATATGTATTTCAGCGAATCCATCCTTGATATGAGGTACGTCGTATATGCACAGAAATAGTGCCTCAACTTTTGTGCGACCCAAGTCAGAGCACAGCAAGTGCGTTCTAATATAGAGTACCAGGCTTCATATGGAGTGAATTTCTTGCTAAGATATTAAATGGCCTGCTCTTTCCTTCCTGTTTTGTCATGTTGCCCAAGAACGCAACCGAAAGCTCCATCTAACACAGCAAGGTAGAGTAACAGAGGTCTACCTGGCTCGGGCGGTACCAAGACTGGTGGTGTTGAGAGGTACTCCTTGATTCTATCGAAGGCCTTTTGACAATCATCGGTCCATTTGGTTGCAACATCCGTTTTCAGCATCTTGAAAATTGGTTCACAAATGACGGTCGACTGGGCTATGAACCGGCTGATGTAATTGAGGCTCCCCAGGAAACTCATAACATCCTTCTTGTTTTTTGGCGCCGGTAATTCTTTGATGGCTTTGACCTTTGATGGATCCAGTTCTATTCCTCGGCGACTGACAATGACCCCTAGTAACTTGCCAGTAGGAACCCCGAATGCATACTTTGCAGGGTTAAGTTTCAAACTGTACTTCCTTAACCTGTTGAAGAACTTCCTCAGATCTTCCATATGGTTACTTCCTTTACTTGATTTGATGATGATGTCGTCCACATATACCTCGATCTCTTTCTGAATCATATCGTGGAATATAGTAGCCATGGCCTTCATGTAGGTGCCCCCTGCATTCTTCAGGCAAAATTTCATCATCTTGTAAGAATACACTCCCCATGGCGTAGCGAAGTCGTTTTCTCAGCATCTTCCTCGTCCATCGAAATCTGGCGGTAGCCAGTGAAACAATCTACAAAGGATTGCAGCTCATACTTGGCGCAGTTGTCAATCAGGATGTGTATGTTTGGCAAAGAGAAGTCATCCTTCGGACTGGCCCGGTTGAGATCCCGGTAGTCGACACTGACTCTAACGCTCCCATCTTCCTTTGGCACAGGCACAATATTGGCTAACCATGTCGGGTATTCAACCACCC
Organism: Nicotiana knightiana; assembly: GCA_005239525.1. Lineage (NCBI taxonomy): Eukaryota > Viridiplantae > Streptophyta > Magnoliopsida > Solanales > Solanaceae > Nicotiana > Nicotiana knightiana. The sequence continues at coordinate 21,317 of ML398538.1, read as the reverse complement.
GGAGAACCCTGGCGTTGATCTGCTGGGTGACCTCTTCTTTTATTTTCAAGCGCATGTTTGGTTTGAACTTCCTGAGCTTTTGCTTTACTAGCGGGTATGTCGGATCGGTTGGAAACTTGTGGGCCACAATAGATGTACTGAGGCCGGTCATGTCATCATACGACCAGGCAAATATCTCCTCATATTCTCTTAAAAACTCTGTATCTTCCTCCTTTTCTAATGGTGACAGATGAACGCTGATGCGTGTTTCTTTGACGTTCTCTTCATTTCCCAGGTTGGCAACCTCAGTCTCGTCATAGTTAGACTTAGGTCTATTCTCAAAGTTCTCGACCTCTTTCACAATATCCTCAGGTATATCATCCTCGTCTGAATCAGAATCCGTTTGTCGCGTTGCCTCGTTGTATGTCACAATCGTCGGTTCATCAAGATAAGCAATAGTAATGTTGTGTAAATAAAGTAATGGGGAGGAAAACAGTAGCAAGTAAATATGCGATTTATAAAGAAACTGCAAATGCTTTTATAAACTGAAAAATCATTTGAACATACGAGCTCTTTCTTGCAGAAATTAAAAATGCGAGCAGAAAGAAAATTTTTTAAATAAATAAGTTGTAAATAAATTCTTCTTCTGTTAGCCTTTCTACCCCGAGGCTCAATGGGCTTTGGTCGTCCTGACAGACCAATTCTTGAGATATGATCCTCTGCTCATGACCTATATGGAAGGCCTTCCTCCCCNCCCCCCCCCCCCCTCCTCTTCAAGAATGACACAAAAGTCCATGTACTCACCGTCCAAAAATAAATCCATCATTGCCGCTAACTCTTCCTCTTCGTCCGTACCGTAGATGATATCACCTTGCTGGAAAGTTTGTTCTAAGTGAGGTATTACCTACTCCAATGAGTAGTAGGGATTACGCCAAGGTGGCGACCAGTCCTTGAATTCCTTCCAAGTGTACTCATACCCTTGCCCGAAATAGGTACCGTGCTTTTTGAGTGTTATTGGCTTCGTTATCCCCTGGAGATTATTACCGAGCCCTTTGCCTAGCTCGTATACTTTCCAGTTCACGATACTCTCGATCTTACTGTCCCACCATTTATCCTTATCAATGGCGTTAACTCATTCAATGTTGTGGTAGATTTCTCCACCTAGCTTCATTCTCCCCTCAGTGACCAAAAAAGTCTGACGACCGTAGATATGGTTGCTACTATCGGCATGAATGACTACCTCTTGATGATTCCATTCAAACTTCAACGCTTAATGTAGGGTTGACGTCATGGCCCCAGCGGCGTGTATCCAAGGTCGCCCTAACAACAAGTTGTAGGATGCGGGCACATCTATCACCTGGAAGTCTACATCGAACCAGGTTGGTCCCATCTGTAAGAACATTGTGATTTCTCCCATAGTGGACCTCTGCGAACCATCGAAGGCCTTTACATTGATCTCTCCTTCTTTTATCTCATGCAGACTTTTGCCCAATTTCTTGAGTGTGATCAGCGGACAAATTTTGAGGTTGGAACCCCCATCAATTAAGATCCTTGTAATGAAGTGATCCTCACATTGCACAGTGATATGCAGTGCTCTATTATGCCCTAACCCCTCGGGCGACAACTCGTCTTCAAGGAAAGTAATCTTGTGGTTTTCCAGAACTTGGCCCACTATGTTTGATATCTCCCTGCTAGTGATATTGTCTAGTACGTATGCCTCTCTCAGCACTCTTAGCAAGGTGCTCCTGTGCGTCTCAGAATTCTGTAATAGAGAGAGGATAGATATCTGAGCTGGTGTCTTGTTCAACTGGTAGAGTATTGAGCACTCTTTGGCTTGGATCTTTCTCCAATGATTGTCTGAACCTGTCTCAATGGTGGGAGGACGGTTGGCGGCCTGCTTTCTATATTCATCCAAATGTTTAAGGGTGTAAACTCTGCCAGTTCTGGTCATACCTGGTGCAGCAATGGCTTCCTCAGACCTGCTCTTACCCTTTCTCCTTGCTTCAGCTGTGTAGTCCCATGGAATGGCGTTTGAGTAAAAGGGTAGCATTGTTGACATTGCTACTGGAATAGGTGTGGTCATCCTCATTCCCGCCGGAGTATATGTTATAGGCGGTCGGACTGCTACTTCGAGTGGCCATACAAACTCCACTTCGATCGGCACTAGGGGCTTTTCTTTTGCAGGCGGTCTCGATTCAAACTCGAGTGGAATGGACATGTTTACCTCAGCATCCCCGGATGGCTACATCTGAACCACAATTGGGTTGAGAGTAATTGCGGGATTCTTCAGATCACCCTCTGCAATCAGCCCAATTGATCCCTCGAGATTCCAGTCATCATATACTTCAATCATATGGACACCACCTTTATAATCCGACAGCGGATTATTGGGAACATTAGGAGCAGGGTACTTGGCTACAATGATCTTGTTGTCTATGAGGGTTTGTATCTTGTCTTTCAAGGAACGACATTCCTCGACGGTGTGTCCCTTCATGGCGGAGTGGTAAGCACAGGAATTGTTTGGGTTGATCCACTTAGAAGGGTTCTCAGGGGTAGCAGCAGGAATAGGTGTGATGTAACCGGCGGCTTTGACTCTTTCATATAGTTGATCAATGGGCTCGTCTATGGTAGTATACTATTTTGGAGGGCGACGGTCGAATTTAGAGCGAGGTCTTTGGATGTTTTGGCGAGTAGGTGGTGATCAGTTGTGAGAAGGTTGGGAAATGTAGGCATTGTAAACGGGGGCTGGTTGGGGGTATCTGGGCGAGGTAGGTTGATATGTGGGTGATAGAGCTTGATATGTGGGTGAGGGTGCTTGGTAACTTGGAGCTGGTTGGTATGTGAATCAGGGTGTTGTATAACTTGGTATTTGGGTGGGGACTTGGATTTTTGTGCAATCATCACGGCTCCCACATCCTTCTTTCTGGACACACCACTAGATTGTAGAGCTTTATTAGTAGCATGTAAAGCTTCAAAGTTGGTAACCATACCGTTTTGATGCCTTCTTCGATTCGCTCTCCCAATTTGATGATGTCATAGAACTTGTGACCTTCGACCATCATCAACCATTCATAATATTGATGATCCTGAGCTCGTACAAAGAATTTTTTTCATTTGTTCCTCTTCTAAGGCTGGCCTAACCTTGGCAGCTTCTGACCTCCAACGAGTAGCATACTCGCGAAAGGTCTTCGTTAGCTTCTTCTTCAAATTCTGGATGTAGAATACATCTGGAGCATTCTCCGTGTTGAACCTGAATCGATCCATGAAGTTTGTTGCCATGCTTACCCAGTTGGTCTATTTCTTTGGATCCTGGCCGATGTACCAGGAAAGTGCATCTCCCTTCAAGCTCCTCATGATGAGTTTGGTGCGGATTCTTTCATCTTTTCCCACGCCAACCAATTTGTCACAGTAAGTTCTCAAATGGACTCTTGGATCACCAGTAACATCGAACATATCTAACTTAGGAAGTTTTTACCCCTCCGGCAGTTCGACATCAGGATGTATGCAAAGATCTTCATAGTTCAGCCCCTCAATCCCTCTAACTCCCTCGACGCCCTGAACTCGATTGATCAACTTCTTGAGTTCCTCGGTCAAATTCCTGATGAGCCTGTCCTTCTCATCAGACTCAGGGGTATGTGGTGTGGAATGAGCCACGGTTTCCACATAAATAGCATTATTGTAAGCCTAGAAGTGGTCTTTTGTCTATTCCTGGAGAGGTGGAGTGTTATCGTCACAAGCATTGCATTGTGCTGGAGGGACTTGGTCTTTGGGGTGATTCGGTTATTTAGGGGCCTTTTATGGTAAAGTGGGGTTTGGGACATTTGGGAAGTGGACATCCGGAACATTGAGGGAAAGTTATAGGTGAGCCAAATTCTTGACTTGGTCAAGTTCCTCTTGGAACTTTAGCAACTTCTTCTCCAGTGTAGACATATCCTCTTACAGAACCTGAATACCCCAACCATCAACGATCTCAACCTGTTCATCCCTGTGGTCTTTCTTGACGCCTCTTGCCTCTTCCATCTTAGTTTTACCCTTGCTCTTTCCTTTGGGAGGAATAGAAGGAGGAGGGCCCTTTTATCTTGTGTGGTATGCGGATGATGCCAGAATGCACGAACCAACATTTGGGGAGTGGAATAATAAATAAAAAAACTAAAAAGTAATGAAGTTAGTGAGGATCATAAAAAATATTGCAGTATTTTAAACACATAAGGCGGAAATGTAAAGAGTGTCCTAAGTTGGGGACCTCTTTATGCCCGAGGTAGGCCTATCGACAAATTGATTTGGAGAATTTAAGTTGATAAATGCCTCATTTTATTGATAGTAAAATAGACAAATCCAACACGACTCTAAGAATGCGAAAAATATAAAATGTCACTAATGGCCAGGGGCCTTATTACTTCAGAAGGCAAAGTAAAGATAACCCTAACTACTTGGTCCCAGAAGGACCTTCCCCCGACTCGGCATCTCTGCTCGCCTTGATCAGTGTCCCCATCTCGCGGAGTCCCAGCAGCAAGTAGGTCCTGGCTAGGATTCCTCCTTTGGCTCCCTCAGTCTTCTGACATGTCTCGATCCTCCTAATGAACGTCTCCTCTAAGTCGACTATGCCTCGCTCCAAGTGTGCTAGCCTCTGGGTGGAGGTGATGGCCATGTCTTTCCATTCCTCTATCAGCTTCTTATTTGCCTCGTGTAGTTTGTAATGATCTTCTTCACAATCACGGAGCCTCTTGTAGTGAAGATCCTCCCACCAGTTTAGTAGTTTGGGGTGGATATTGGTAACCATGTCGAATCTGGGGACCTCGTGACCTATTTTTGCAAAACAAACAGGTTAGGCCCTTACCTCCACCAGACTTGACTATTTAACATCAATAATTAGCATGAGCATTTAATTCTCCAAATAAATGCACAGAACGTGAAGGCGTCTGTTTGGGTCCCAGGGAAGCCCAATGGACTTTGGATAAGGCTATCTTAAAGGTTGTTGTATGGACGACACGTTAACCTGGCTAGGTTTGACCATGATGCATGCAACATACAATAGAGTAAGGTTTCTATGGGATTTTAGACCGGTACCCTTGAGCGGACAACTCAAGGGGGAAGTCACGGAACTGTCGACTGCGCCGCTGATCGACTATCTTACCACAAATACACCTTTTCGAATTTAGGGGTAGTAATATTGGAATAGCGCAACCACTCATTGTAAGCATTGCTATAGGATTTTGTTTGGCACGAGTGAATATGAATGCGGAGCATGATATGCAATAAATAAAATTTAAACAAGTAGGCATGTATTTTCACAATACGACAGTTGAAATTGAAAGCAGTTACAAAGAAAACATGAAGAGATGTCAGTTATGTTCAGACGAAATAACTACTTGCGAAATTAAATAGTTAACAGAATATAACGGGAATAGGAAAGGGCATAAACATTTAAACAGAAATTAAAAGGTCCAAATTCACAAGACAACCTTTAATGGTGTAAGCCTAGGGAATATCCCCAGCAGAGTCGCCATGCTGTCGCGCCCCCCTTTTTCCTCGCACGATTCAGGTGTGGAGAGATCGGTTTCATGAAATTTAAGGAAGAGTCGCCACCTAATGATTTTGTGGTGCGTTAGGGCACCTAAAGTAGATAACTCATGAACTAGTTTGCATTACTAGAGATTGGGTAAGGGCTTGAAGTTATCCTAAGGGGAAGGTGTTAGGCACCCCTCAAGATCCACAACTGTGGGTGCCAACCAAGAAGTTTTCTGAATTTGGACGGTAAACAAATAGCAAGTAAGGTTCATATAAGAGGGGATTTCAAACAAGTACGAAAATCTTTAAAGGTTTTAGGAAAAAATTAGAGTAAAACATTTGAAAAAGAATTGTCCTAGGTTTAAAATAATACGGATCACATCAATGCAATACCCGGTAATCATTCCTCGAAGAGGGGATACACATGCTATTAGCGCACCGGTCATCATATTCGTATTCTACCCTTCCCACCCCGTAAAGTTTATTTAAAGAAGCGCGTCTTGGTCACGAGAGCTTATTGCGTGCTATTACCCGTCTCATTCGATGAGTTCTGGAGGGTGTTTAGGAATACTAAATCCTACAAGGTGAGTACTAGGTTGAAGCCCTAGGTTTAAAGAATAAAATTCTAAGTGACAAGTAGAAAACAGTATGGACTTACACATATGGGATACACATAACAACATATGGCTCAAGTACCCCTCCTCAAGCACGGCATGTAAATAGCACGTCTCAAACACAAAGAAGGTCTCAGATTTAGAATCTAAGTAGGAATTCTAGGTGTGAAGACAGTAGCAAACAACAGGGTTTGGATGAGTTTCAAAAAAAAAAGAATGCATGACTGATTTTAAAACCATTGGTTAATAGACAATGTACAAAAATAGTTGTGATTTTAACAAACATATGTGCCTAAGGTTTGCCTATGCGTCTGAACATATGTTGATTACTATTTTAAGACATAGGCGGAGTGCAAGTCCATAGAGTTGATTCTAACAGACATGTGATGAGAAAAATGCAGATCCTATAGGCATGGTATCTAAGAATGCAAGCAAAATATCAAGTATGAAATCAGTTTGGGTTTAAAAGTGCAGGAAAACGTTTTCAACCATTTTGAACATATTTTTAGGCGAGGTTATTATCTATGTGGATGATACAGGGGGCCTGATTTCACTTAATTATTGAACCAAATACATGATGTTCTAGATGTTAAATAGAGTACTTAACATGAAACCTTAAATAAAAATATGTTGAAAATAGATCCCTAAGGTAATATGTCCTCTAACGATAGTTCGATTGTAATCCTAAGCAGAATATCTAGATGAATACGCATGCAGAAATAGTATTTTAAGACAGATATTATTCGAACAATAACAGGAATTCTGAATGAAGAAGCAGTAATTATAACAGGTATTAGCATGATTTTTCTACGTGACCATGCATGTGATGAGATGCAAACACAAATATACCTAAGACATGATATCTATTTCGTGGTAGATATGTCTTAAATAGGGTTTCTATTGCGCACAGAGATAAAATAAATCCTAAGACATGATTTCTACCCAAAAAATTGCACTAGGCATGCATAGCCCCACCCTTTCACTATCCATCCCCAAATATTCGTTTACAGATTATTACAGGCCAAGAATAATGAATTACACAACTGAATAAAGGCAAATCAAGAAGCTATAATATAGAGAGCCTGACAGTAGGCCCAAGTACCAGATCCAACATGCCATATGCCAAGACCTCTTGCAAACCCATGTGTGTCAAAGTTCCTAAGGATCTCAGGGGATCCCAGGCAGTGCTCACACCTAAGTTCCCTAGCTAAGAATGAGTAGGTGCAGTGTAGAAGGCCAGCCTTGTGTGTCAGAGTTCAATGGGTACTTAGAGGTCCCCAAGGCAGTGCTCACACGAAGGGGGCAGAACCTAGAATCTAAGAGTAGTGGGAAGTGCTTGGAGTTTTAAAAGAGAATTGGAGTTTGAAAAGAGTAATTTTAAAACAACAACACTTTGAGAAATAACTTTTAATAACAGTAGTAAAGGAGTTTTAAAAGAGAAGAGTACAACTGCAAACAATAGGCAAAAGGACTCATGAAAGAGCAAACACAAACAGGGGTAAGGGGTTGGGAACAAATAACTTAGACACTAGCAATAGAACAGAGTTACAGATTCTCATAGTTATCACATAGTATTCACATAATAGCATAGATTAATAGGACCAGGACTGCATAATATTCAAGTAGCAGAAGAGGTAGGTTTAAAGCATAGGATGAGAGCAAGTAAAAACAATAACGTCAAGGTAAGAAACATCAACCTATGAACACATAAGCATGTCGGAGTCTCAGAATGAACTAGAGGAAAAGGAAAAATAGTAGGGGGCATGCTGATGACATAATTGCATGGAATCACATGAAAAGCAGGATACATATTCAGACTTAACAAAAGGGAAAGATATGATGGGGGTAAGCTAATTACACGGTAGGCAGTAGAACCATAGGATAAAGAACAGTAAGTAAGTAAACAAAAACTAGAGCATATTGTATGTAGATTCTATAAAGCTAAATCAGAAAACATACCAGTCAAATGATTGAGAACAACAAAATGTAAGAGATAGCACAACAGTAGCAGTATACAGGACAAGGAGAGCAGCAGTAGAACAATAGTATGCAGAATGAGAGAGCAACAGTAGGACAGTATGCAGGAGCACACGAGCAATAGAGATTAGTAAGTCTTGACTTTCAGCCGACTGAGTAGTCAGAAATAGATGCAAAGAGCAAGAATTGTATGAAAGGACAGCAAAGTTCAGAGCAATGTATGTGTGTGTTAGTGCTCTCAATATCAGTTTGTTTTTTATGCAAAAGAGAACGGAGTTTTTATAATGCTGAAAAAGAGTAGGGAAATAAGGTAAGGAGTACTAGCTTTAGCAGAAGTATGGAAAGAATGTTCAGTTAGTATCAATTAAGGAAATGACTCCTTTAATTAGGGAGTCAAGTTCAAATGGTACACACTTAGTTAAATAAGGAAGAATCAACCTGTGAACTGATTTTATTATAATACGGGCAGTAAAATCACATAGCACATAATAAAACCCAAATATAGAATGCTTTTTGACAAGGAAAATTTAGACTGCACATAAATAAGGTAGAACTCAATTTAGTTTTGAAAATCAGTCATAGAATCACGGGCGAGACTGAAAGTCACAAAGAATCAATGCTGATTAAGGAAACATTTTATAAATAACGAAACAATTCAAAATTCAATGCATAATTATAGCAGATACACACAACAAAATTAATTCAAAAGAATGTCACAGCTTTGGCATAGAATCAGTGAAGTATTTAGGCAAATAATAATACTTTATAATCAACAAAATAGCATAAAATTAGTGAACTCTTAGCAAGGAATCATAAAACAGTAGAGGATTAAACCCCTCTTAGTAACGAGAGTCATATGAATGGCTTTACAGCAAAACAAGCACACATAATCAAAATGAGCTAAAAGAACTAGGGTTTTTAGCATAATAACTCAGACAACAATGAAACATAAAAGAATCATTCAACATACAGTAGAAGTCACTAAAATTAGAAGTAAAACCCATTTTTGAAAGGGGTTAAGAGAAGACTTGGAGGCTACACAATCCAATACCCGTAGGGTCTCTTATAGATCTAATCTCACCAACTGACCTGCTAAATTCGGAACATCAAGGACCAAAGGTCGCTCTGCTGCTGGTAGGTAGGCTAGACTCCCCAAACTCTCTGCTCTGCGACTTATGGCGTCGACCACTACATTGGCCTTCCCCGGATGATAAATAACAGTGAGGTCATAATCCTTGAGAAGCTCCAACCATCTTCTCATATAGAAATTCAGATCATTCTGCTTAAGCAGATGCTACAAACTGTGGTGATCAGTGAAAATCTCACAAGGTACTCCATACAAATAATGGCGCCAAATCTTCAAGGCGTGGACAATGGCTGTTAGCTCAAGATCATGCACTGGATAATTCATCTCGTGTACCTTCAATTTTCTGGACGCATAGGCAACCACCCTATCGTCCTGCATCAAAACCGCTCCAAGGCCAACTCTCGAGGCATCACAGTAAACTTTATAAGAACCTGAACCCGTAGGCAAAACTAACACTGGAGTTGTAGCCAAAGTTGTCTTGAGATTCTGAAAGCTCTCCTCACACTCCTTAGTCCACCTGAATTGAGCACCCTTCTGGGTTAGTCTGGTCATAGGTGCTGCAATAGATGAGAATCCCTCTACAAAATGATGATAGTACCCTGCCAAACCAAGGAAACTGCGAATCTCGGTAGCTGATGACGGTCTAGGCCAGATCTGCACCTCCTCTATCTTATTCAGATCAACCTGAATACCCTCACTGGACACCACGTGCCCCAAGAAAGCTACTGAATCAAGCCAGAACTCACACTTCAAAAATTTTGCATACAATCCTCAAATGATTCTCATGATCCTCCCAAGATCAGGAATATACCAAGATATCGTTAATAAACACGATGATGAAGGAGTGAATATAAGGCCGGAACACATTGTGCATCAAGTGCATAAAGGCCGCTGGGGCATTGGTCAGCCCAAATGACATAAGCAAAAACTCATAATGACCATATCTAGTCTTGAAGGCTATCTTCGGATTTCGGGCCCCCGAATCTTCAACTGATGATAGCCAGAACGCAAGTCTATCTTGTAAAATACCCTAGCGCCCTGCAACTGATCAAACAAGTCATCAATACAAGGCAAGGGGTACTGGTTCTTCACTGTAACCTTGTCCAACTGCCGATAATCAATACACATACACATAGAGCCATCCTTCTTCTTCACAAACAAGACCGGTGCACCCTAAGGTGACACACTAGGCCGAATGAACCCCTTATCTAGGAGTTCCTGAAGTTGATCGTTTAATTCATTCAACTCCGTTGGTGCCATAAGATAAGGTGGAATAGAAATAGGCTGAGTGCCTGGCACAAAGTCAATACCAAAATTGATGTCCTTGTCAGGTGGCATGCCTGGCAAGTCTGCAGGAAACACGTCCAAAAAATCACGGACCACAGGAACTGAATCAATAGCGGGAGTCTCACCAATGACATCCCTCACAAAAGCCAAATATGATAAACACCCCTTTTCAACTATACGTTGAGCCTTCAGGTAGGAAACCACCCTGCTAGGCACATACTCAGAAGAACCTCCCCACTCAACCCTCGAAAATCCTAGCATAGCTAAGGTCACGGTCTTAGCGTGACAATCAAGAACAACATGACACGAAGATAACCAATCCATGCCTAATATCACATCAAAATCGACTATGCTGCGTAATAGTAGGTCTAATCGGGTATCCATACCCCCAATAGATACCACACATGACCGATACACACGGTCCACAACAATAGTATCACCCACCAGAGTCGACATATGAACATACATAACTAAAGACTCACGGGGCATATCCAGGTAATGGGTAAAATATGACAATACATAAGAATACGTGGAACCAGGGTTAAATAAGGCCAAAGAATCTCGGTGAAAGACTGAGATAATACCTGTGATCACTTCATCGGAGGCCATAGCATGTGGCCTGGCTGGAAACGTATATATACGAGCATGAACTCCACCTGCTCGACCTCCACCTCTAGGGCGGCCTCTTGCTGACTGACTACCACCCCTAGATGTTTGGGTAGGTGGAGAAGTAACTAGAGCTTAACTCGAAGGCTGGCTCCTCAACTAAGATGGATCTCCAAGAAGATGGGGACACTGCCTCCTCATATGCTCGAACACTCTACACTCATAACAACTCCCTTGAGCTAGAGACGGGGACTGAAAGGAACCCTTGGCACCAAAATGGCCACTAGAAGAACCATGCATAGAGGAACCATGAACTGATGGTGCTCGAGCTGCACTGTAGGGTGGAAGGGCGCTGAATGAAGAACGTCCTAGCTGAGAACTGCAAGAACCATGCCCCGAAGATGCACCACCATAGGCTGGGCAGACTGGCCGAGGAGGTTAGAATGGACGACCTATACCATGCTGAAACTGTCCTCTGGATAGAGCACCGCTAGAACTACCAGATCCACGAGGCCTTTTGGCCTCCCTCTCCTCTTTCTCCTGGCGGCGAACTGACTTAATATCTCGATAAATATCAACAACCTGCTCGAAAGTAGCACCTGATACCCTCTCCCGGGTCATAAAAAGGCGGAGCTGATAAGTGAGGCCATCCACGAACCTCTTAATCCTCTCCCTATCAGTAGGGACCAACTCGGTGACATGACGAACCAACTCTGGAAACCGCATCTCATACTGCATCACTGATAGCTCCCCATGACGCAGCTGCTCAAATTGCTTGCACTGGTCCTCCCTGTGATACTAGGGAACATACTTCTCCAAGAAGATAGTGGATAACTACTGGCAGGTGAGGGGTGCTGAACCAACAGGCCTGCGCCTCTCGAAGGACACCCACCAAGTAAAATCAGCGCTAGAAAATTGAAAAGTAGCAAACGAGACCCATTGGTCTCCAGAATCACAGCAGTACGAATCATACTCTGACACATATCCAGAAAACCCTAGGCATCCTCGTCCTCAGCACCACTGAATGTTGGAGGCTGGATTCTACTAAATCTCTCTAGCCTACGCTGCTCATCATCTGGCATAGTTGGAACTACGAAGTCCTGAACTTGAGCAACCGGCTGGGCTTGATCCTCCCCCGATGTCTAAAAGCCCTGAGTAACCTGCTCAGGTGTCCAGGTAGCTCGAGTCTGACTGCCTCCCCGGCCTAAGAAGTAGAAACAATAGAAGATGCATCAACTGCCTGAGTAAGGGTGGTATATACAGTCAAGATGTGAGTCAAAGTCTCCTGAACACCCAGAATAACAATGGGCACTGTCGGTGCCTCAACCTGCCCCGCTGGAATATCTGCGACAGGAACCTGATCCTGAATGGTAGGTGGACCCTCTGGTACTACCCCGGCTGCTGCACGGGCTGGTCCCCTACCTCGACCGTGGCCTCGACCACTCGTTGGTCTAGCTGGTGTCTGGTCACCCTGATCGGTAGCATGTGTTCTCACTATCTGTGAGAGAATGAAATAACAAAAGTTTAGATTTATAGAATCAACAAAATGGCACGACAAAATTCAAGAAAATGATATTTTTCCTAAGGGTTTTGTAGCCTCTTGAAGATAAGAATAGACGTCTCTGTACCGATCTGCAAGACTCTACTAAACATGTTCATGACTGTTGAGTCCTATGTAACCTAAGGCTCTGATACCAACTTGTCACGACCCCAAATCAACATTGGTTGTGATGGAGCCTATCATGAAACAACAATAGCCCCTTCAATTATTTTCGGAATTCCATTTCGATTCCGATAGCTAACTTCCACTGCCGATCAGAAATCGCCAAAAATTCAACTTCGCCAATTCAAGCCTAATTCTACACCGGACATCAAAACCACATTCTTATGAGGCCACGATTGGTGTTGTTTGATATTATGTTGCTTCGTTGGATTATGTATATGCTGTTAGGATTGGTTTCTGGGGTTCTATGGCAGATGGATAGGCCCATATACAGAGGAGACTCTGCCAAAGTTTCTAAAAAATTTGGAGTTAGTAAAATTTGGGAGATTGGGCTGTGTGAGAAAAGAGATAAGTTATGATAAGCATTTGGGTATGGACTCTACTCCTCATTCGAGAACGAATTATCCTAAGCGGGGGATAATGTAAGGCATCGAAAAATTTTTTCTAAGTAATTTAAGGTTTTGTGGTGCCAATGTAGGCTAATGTATTATATTTTCAGAGTTTTTGGGTTGAACAGTGCATTAGGGAGTTGACCAATCTCACATCGCCCAGCTTGTAGCGCGTTAGATCGTGCTATATCCCTCATGAGGCCAGGTCAGTAGCGCGTTATACCGTCTTATATCCTTTATGAGGCTAGATCTGTAGTGCCCTAGACCATGCTATATCCCTCAAGAAGCCTGGTCTATAACTCATTTTAGAGCTCGTGAAGCCTAGTCTATATCTCTCTATAGAGCGTGCCTAGCGAGGACTGTAGCCGGTCCGGAATTTTGGAGTACCCATTGTTCTATTGTTATATCCCGACCCTATTTTGATTAAAACCACTTAGGGCTCATTTCTGAAGGGAATATCTTATATTTTTACATAGAAGTGAGAGTGTTCTAGAGAGAGGAAGTAGCTCAAGTGATTTTTTCCTCAAGATATTGTCCAACCTTTGAAATCCAACAAGGAAATCTCACAATATCTTCATCTAAGAGGTAAAGTTCCATACCCTAGTTTTCAATTTGGCATTTGGGTTGAAGATGGTTAATTAGGAGTGTGATTCTTGGGTGTAAGAGAATTATTTATACATGCATGTACTAATATGGTTTTTGGGAATATTGTTTAGCTCAAATGGGTAAGATTGGGTTGTGGAGTGAAGGAAATCTTGTGGAAGAATCTTGAAATAAAATTTGCACATCTAGTGTTTTACAAAATGCTCAAATGAGATGAGACCACGAATATCTTCCTAATTTGTGTTCCAATTTGTTATGTCTCAAAATAGATTGGGATTGATAGTATTTTCGGAATGTTGTAGTAATTTAAAGAAAGCTCAAGCAATATATGTTGGCTAAACCCTTCTTCTTAGAATTGAATCCTATGGTATTCATGCAATCAATGTGAGTCCCAAATTGAACGTCCTAGAAATTGCTATCCCGAATGTGCTTGCTTGAAAATAAATGTGTAAAATGAATTCTCATGCTTTCATCATGTTATCTCGCCATCCGAGGAAATGTTCAACACTTATAATATGTGCCAAAAATGCCTAGACTTCAAGTCAAATTCGATTATAGACTGTTATGCCAAATTGTGTGAAAAGGCTTTATGTGCCTTAAATTCTAAATTGCATATGTGAAATCAAAAGTCTGGAATGAAGAACCGTGTTGTTATTGATGATAATGATAATGTTGGAATTCATAAAAGAACTTGAATCACGAAATACAACCAAGCGCCAAGAATAACTTTATAATTTGGGCCACTCGTGCCAATGTATTGAAAGGATGGGAAAGGAATATGAAATTGTGAATATGGTTGAAGTGTCAAAAGAGATGGCTTAGCCGATTAGGCCAAGATCAGACTCCGTGTAACAACACAGTGTTATGGTGGATGAAATTGTGAATATGGTTGCTGTCTCAAATGAGATGGCTTAGCCGATCGGGCCGAGATTGGATTCCATGTAAGAACACAGTGATATTGTGGATTGTGGATTATTGGCACTAAGTATCACCCAACATAATAACGCGGAAATTTATTTGAAAATCTATGTGATCCTTAACTTGACGTTTTAGTGTTATTTGCAGCTCATATTGCTTTCTTCACTATTTTCCTTGTATTACTATTCATTCTATTGAGATAGTGTTTTAGTTTTACATAATAGTACTATTCGACAATACTAACGTCACTTTTACCAGGGGCGCTGCATTTTTTAATAGATGCAGGTGGTTCCATAGCAACCAGTGTTGATCACTGGTAGTAGTGCATCCTCTTCTCAGCTAACTCGGAGAGCCCCACTTCATTCTGGGGTCATCTATTATATCTTTTGTTATGTGGTAGTCACTTTTGAGGTATAGTTGAGGCCTTGTGGCCGGCACTGTCTTTACACTCTCTTTGTATCTTTAGAGGCTCCGTAGACACTATGTGGGTTGTATATTGGTGCTAGACAGGGCAAACAATTGTGTTGTGTTTTGGACTCTTGTTCCACTAAATCATAAAATGTATATTTTTTTAAACTTAACAATGATGTAGCAAAGTGAAATGATTTAGTAATGTTTATATATATATGGTCCTTCTATTGTTTAGTTAATGAAAGAATGCATTCTTTTATCGTAGACAAAGTGTCGGTCGCGCTCCTCAAAGTTGGGGCATGACAAAATAACATCGCTGCAAGTTCTAAGTCATGTGTTGGATAGTTTATTTCACGATTCTTGAGTTTCCTAGAATCATAAGCGATTACATTGCCATGTTGCATGAATACACACCCAAGCCCGATTCTCGAAGCATCACAAGATACCACAAACCCATTTGTACACCTCTGGCAGGGTCAACACTGGCGCTATAGTCAATCTCGATTTCAACTCCTGCAAGATCCTTTCACAAGCATCAGATCATTGGAACTTAACCACTTTCTGAGTCAATTTAGTCAATGGAGAGGTGAGAGTAGAGGACCCCTCCACAAACATCGTGTAATACCCCGCTAATCCCAAGAAACTGCGAATCTCAGTTGGCGTTGTAGGTCTAGGCCAATTTTTCACTACTGAAATCTTTTGAGGATCAACTTTAATTCCTTCTCGAGAGACAACATGACCGAGAATGTGATAAATTCGAGCCAAAATTCAAACTTTGAAAATTTTGAGTACAATTGGTGTTGATGATGAGTCTGCATCACTGCCCTGAGATGACCAGCATGGTCCTCTCGACCTCGTGAATATAAAAGAATATTGTCAATGAATACTATCACAAAAGAGTCAAGTAAAGGATTGAAGACCTGATTCATAATATCCATGAAAGCTGTTGGGGCATTTGTTAGCCCAAAAAACATTACCAGAAATTCAAAGTGCCCATACCGGTTTCTAAAAGCCGTTTTCGGAATATCCCGTTCCTTGATCTTTAACTAGTGATACCTGAATCATAAATCAATTTTGAAGAAGTATCTAGCACCATGTAACTGATCAGGAAAATCATCTATTCTTGGTAACATGTACTCATTTTTTATTGTTACTTTGTTGAGCCTTCGGTAGTCAATACACATCCTCAGCGATCCATCTTTCTTTCTTACAAAGAAATCCGGTGCACCCTAAGGAGACAGACTCGGTCGGATGAAACCCTTCTCTAACAACTCCTTTAATTGTTCCTTTAGCTCATTCAATTCTGTTAGTGCCATCCTATAGAGTGGAATAGATATAGGATGCGTGCCTGGCACTACATCAATCCCAAAAGCAATCTCCCTATCGGGCGGGATACCAGAGAGCTCATCAGGAAAGACCTCCAGAAATTCATTCACAACTGGAACAGACTCAAGTGTAGGTGCCCCAGCATCGATGTCCGTAACCCGGACCATGTGGTAGATACACCCCTTTGTAATCATCTTTGTGGCCTTAAGGTATTAAATAAGCCTACCCTTCGGCACCACCTTATCCCCATCCATTCAACAACTAGCTCATTTGGAAATTCGAACCTCAAAAGTCTAGTTCTTGGAAAAACATGAATAAAGCCAATCCATTCCCATTATTACATCAAAATCGGTAGTCCCCAATTCATTGAGATCGCCCGTGGTGTCCCGACCACACACCGTGAAAATAAAATCCCCATAGACCCGTGCGACAACAATATACTCGCCAACTGGAGTAGAAACAGAGAGCGGCTTATCTAGTTTTTCCGGCTCTATCCAAAATTCAATATAAACATAAGGAGTAACATAGGATAAAGTGTAACCGGGATCAATAAGAGCATACACATCATAAGATTGGACAGTCAATATACCTATGACAACTTCTGGAGAAGCCTATGCACTATGGCGACCACTCATGGTATAGAAAATGGTTGGGTCCTCCCGAACTCTATGCACCACCCCTAGCTGCACCACGCCCTGTGGGTGATAGAGTTCCTCGGGATGGATGAGGTGCTGCAGAACTGGCTGGCTGTGATGTACTTCTGCCCACAACCTGGCGAAGTAAACAACAATCCCTCTGAATATGACCCCTAAGTCCGCACCCGTAACATATCGGTAAGTCCATGTAACAGATTCATAGGTGCATCTTCCCACACCTAGAACATGGGGGACTTTGCTACTGATGGACCCTCTCTGACCGGCCTTGCGGTGGGATCCCTTGTAGCCCTGACTGCACCTGAACAACTCTGTTGCTGCTGGCTGGGCCCTAGTGGTAGTGCACTGGCTGAGGACTGAGCAAAAGACTGGGATGGCCCTAAATGTTGACCTACTGCCAAAAAATGAATTTCCAACTACTACCCTCTTGCTCCATTTCGTTCTTCAACTTACGGTTCTCTGTAGCTCGAGTAAATTCTACCATCTTCCCATAGTTCATGTCAGAATTGAAAGCGGTTGTAGCAGCCTCATTGATAACCAAGGGGCTAAGGCCCTGCATAAGTCGGTGCACTCTAACCTCCATAATGGGCAACATGTGAATATCATACTTGGACAGGCGCGCAAACTCCATATGGTACTCCACACACTCTTGCTACCATGTTTTAGGTTTTCAAACTCTGAGACACATGCTACCTTAGGATCGGTAGGCAATAA
The DNA here is from genome assembly GCA_005239525.1 of Nicotiana knightiana. Taxonomy (NCBI): domain Eukaryota; kingdom Viridiplantae; phylum Streptophyta; class Magnoliopsida; order Solanales; family Solanaceae; genus Nicotiana; species Nicotiana knightiana. The sequence continues at coordinate 3,522 of ML398538.1, read as the reverse complement.
ATGATCCATGAAAGCATCCGCAAACTCACTCCACCTCACCGAAGGGCTCCCCTCCTCGCGGGAGTCCTCCCATATCTCAAACCATAAATAGGCCACCCCTTTCAGGCGGTAGGAGGCCAATTCCACCCTCACTGTCTCAGTAGCACGCATAACTCTGGGGGTCTTGTGCATTTCATTGATGAAGACCCGGGGTCTCCTCGGGATCAGTACCCGTGAACACTAGAGGATCCAACTAAAGAGACCTGTTAACCCTAAAACCAATAGAGTCCCCTTGCAGACCGGAAGAAGTGGGGACCTCTACACCTGGGAAGCCACTATCTGAGCCAACATCTGTATGGCTCCCCTAAGATCCTCATCAGAAACACCGAGATTAGAAGTTGGGGCTGGAGGTGGATCTTGAATATCAGTTGGAGATTCATCAAACCCTCATCAAGTGTATGAACTGGTGCAGTCTGAGAAGGAATAGTAGAACCAGGCGATGTAGTAACTAGGGGAATATCATCACCCCTTGGGTGTTCACCCGGATCATCAATGATAGAATCAACTGCCATTCCTGGGGTAACATTAGCTCCTTGTACAGTTCTTGCCTTCTTCTTAGGCACCATTTACTGAAAGTTATAGCAATGCACGAGTTAAAGGAGGAATAATTGTACAATCATCTTTATCACACAATCAAGAACATCGAATAAAGGTATTATTCCTAAATGTCCAAGTAGCCTTCTAATTATAGATGTTGTCGACATAACATCGATAAGAAGGACTCTACTAGACACACCTTCGAGACATCCTAGGACACTTTAAAATCTTAGGCTCTGATACAATGTTTCTCATGCCCCAAACTCGGGGAGCATGCGACCGACGCTCAACCAAGATAACTCGGCTGAGCAAGCCTGTACAATACATTCTACCATAAAAATCCAATTCATTAATTAATTAGTGGGGCATATCAAGTAAACAACAACACCAATTCATTATCAGCAGGTATATCATTTATAAGCTTTCAAAATACATATTTTTTCATAGTTTAATATGGAACGCGCGATACAATTACAACATTACTAGTGACTTTCCCCACACCAACATACCACCCATGTTATGTCTATGGAGAATCTATTAGATACAAAAGAGTATAATGATAGTGACGGCAATAAGGCGCCGACTATACCTCAAAACATGGTGATAAAACGAACACAAGATACATGACCCCGAGCGAAGTGGGGCTCACCAAATCAGCTAAGAAAGAGTGTAGTGCTATCGCTTATCAGTTCCGACTGCTTTGGAACCACCTGCATCCATTAAACATGCAGCGCCCCCGGCAAAAGGGACGTTAGTAATATCGAATATTACTAGTATATATGACTAAACACTCTCTGAAAGAAATGAGCAGTAATGCAAGTAAGGACGGTCATAATATTAGTTAAAGCCTCAAACAATTATCAAATATAAAATTAGAGATAATATAAGTTTTAAATAGATTTTCAAATTTTAAGTTGGGAAGTCTTGGGTACCAGTATACCACTATTCATAATTTCGATTACGATTTAAAACAAAGTCACCAACATGTGTCCAACAAGGTGTCCGGTCAAGACCCGGTTGGCTAGGACGTCCCATGAGAGACATAAACCAAATCACAATTTCAATTATAATTTCTAACACAGTCACCGCCATGTGTGCGGCATGGCGTCCGATCACAACCCGGTCGGCTAGGCCATCTTATGTGCGATATCACCCTTTTCTATCAATCATCTAGTTTCATATTTCTGGCACATCTCTTCATTTCATTGGCATTAATGGTCACAATTGTATTATTTCTCTTGGAACATTAGTTGTGTTTCATATTTTACATTTCTCATTACGTGATTCGTATTTCATGTTTCGTATTTCATGCACACCTTTTTACTTTCAACCATCATCATGGACTTTCCAACAACAAGGCATTTCTATTCAGGACATTTAAGCACATATTTGAGCAAATAGGAGTCTTAGGAACATCACGATTTCTTACACAATCTTTCATTAGTTTTCATTTGAAACACAACTTGAAGTCAAGGCATTTAGATATGCAACACATACTTTGAACACATTCTCAAATACAAATAATAGTACAATACAACAAAAACATTTGAATTACATATTGATCACGGATCTCTTTTGAAATCGGCTTATCCGGGTAATCGATTCACAATGAGCAACTCGGGACTTACATGGATATTGTGGGGTTAAATTTTTAAGAGAAGGGTTTAGCCAATATACCTCACTTGAGATTCCTTAACTCTAAAATGTTTCGAAAATCTTAGAAACTTCAATCAACTTTAGAAAAGTAACAAATTGAACCAAAATTAGGAAAATAAACATAGTTCTAGCTCATTTGAGCATTTTATCAAGTAATAGGTGTACATTAAGGTTTCAAGGTCCTTTTATTAAGGATTCCTTCATCCCACAAACCATTCTTTACTATTTTAGCTAAAAAAGCTCCTTGTATCCCATGATCAATCATGCATGCAAAATAATCCACTCATATACCCATGAATGATCTTACTAATTGCCAATCTCTAGTTAAATTTCCAAATTAAGAGATTGGGTGTATAATCTTACCTCTAAGATGAAGACCTAGTGTGTTTCCCTTGTAAATTCTTCCAAAATTTTGAGTAATAATTGTGGAATAATTGATTGAGGAACTCTCTCCCTTTTTTGAGCCTTTTGTCTCTCTCTCTCAAAATATCAAGTTCTCCCTTCAGAATTGGTCTATAGAGACTAATTAACAAAATGGGGTCGGGTTATAAAAACCCAAAAATGAAACTCCCAAATATGCGGTCGCATATGTTACCGCATAATGCTTCTATGGTCCGTGAATGGGCTGCAAAATGGACCTCTGGAACTAAGCTGGTCTGCCCCACTCCACGGCCATTATGTGGTCTCCAGACCTTTTCTGCGATAGCATAATGCGCCACAAAACCCACCTCCGCAAAATTTCCATAATGCTTCTGCGATCAGTGTGAGGCACGCAAAATCATTTTGCAGTCGCATAATTGGCCACGAAATGACATCCAAAAATAGCCCAACTGACTGCCTCACTCTGTGGCCATTCTGCGGCTCGTAGAGTGATTCTGCAGCCGCATAATGCGCCACAAAAATGCCCTTTTCTGCCAAACATTTTCCTCCAACTCCCTAACGCATTGTTCATTCCAAAACTTCTGTACCGTTGCGAGCTTGCAAGTTTTAGGAATCTCTACTATCATTAACACATACCCTACCTCGGCACCAGAAACCCCAGGTTTTAGAAAAAAATTTAAAGGGCCTTACACATGTAACTACATGTGTTTGATAACGAGACATAAAAAGAAGTTTGTATTCCTTAATTTATGTACATTATCCTACTCCCATAAATTATCATATTCTCCCTTATCGGGACTTTATATTCAATGAAGTATTGACCTCTTCTACTCAAGAGAGCAGAGAGTCTCTCTCTCTCTCTCTCTCTCTCTCTCTCTCTCTCTCTATATATATATATATATATATATA